>JAADWR010000264.1:0-12553 GCA_023336345.1 Pythium inflatum | reverse complement strand
TTCAACCGCGTCGCCAACTTGCCCAAGAACGACGCTCCAACGAAAGTCGTTGTCGACCACTTCCAGCGCTTCTGGACGTCGTTCGCTCGATTCGGATCTCCTGCTGGGGAGGAGCAATGGCCAGCGTTTGACAGTGTTTCGCAGCAGCAGATCGTCATCCAACCGACGCTTGCGCTCGAGAAGAGCGGAGCGGACGCGCCCGGGCATACGGAACGCTGTGCTTTCTGGAACACCGTCGATGATCGCATCGCGGCTGCAATCGCCCAGGGCCTTTAAGAAAACTCGGGTCGAAGGCGAGACGGATCCTGCTTGTTGATGATAGCAAGACATTTTGTTATGAATCAATGAGCAAGTTCATTGTGTGACAAAAGGCATCGACGATCACGGCCGTGAGAGCCACATTATTCGTCGCACTGATCGCACCCCAAAAGTACAAAGAACCGGGAAGAGGATTTGCGAAACAAACCGGAAATCTCGAACGGGAGTGCCTCGTCCATTCCGTAGCCACGAGTCATGCGCGATCTAGGCCCTTGCAGACTGCGGCCGTGTAATCACGTGTACAAGCATGAGGTCCGCTGTATGGCCTCCCAGTTTGTTCGTTACTGGGTCAAGACCACTGGAGTCGCCGAGACAGACTGCGAAAAGAGACTGCGAAAAACGCAAACGAGAAGCGCTGGGGGCACAATCAAACCAAGAGAAACAGCGTCCAAAGGCTCTGTGCGGATCGCTCGACGGTGCTGAGGGTCACAATGATGGACTAGTACGCAATGCGCGAGAAGCGAACACTGAATGCCCAGTGCGTCAACGTAGTTAGAATGAGTCAGACCTGATATCTGAGATGTGAGATTCACGAGTGCTGGTCACTACCATGAAGACTTTTATGATAGAAGGCAATGAATGAAAACGACCTACGCATGTCAGTTTGTGTGAGCTGAGATGCAGCGCACATTCGTATCCTTCTGGCTAGTCAGTTGTGTCATCGTCGTCTTTCACGCCGAGAAGGCTGTCCGTGTCGCAACCCTCGAGATCGAGAACCTCAACCTCTGCGTTGTCTTTGGCCATCGCTTCGACTGGACTTGCTTGAGCGTGGCTGTGATGCTGCAGGAGCGTGTACAATAGCACGCCGACAACAACCGCCACCAGACCCACGCCGTTCATCGGACTGATATGGTCGCCGAAGCACACGACCGCGACCAAAATCTGCAACACGTCGCGCAGGCTCCCGGAAACACCGAGCGTCAGTGCCGACGTCTGATGAATCAAAAACACTTTTGAGAAGGCAAACGCACACGCGAGAGCGCCGCTGACGAGGACCCATGCTGTTGACTCTAGGAGCCAAAGGGGTTCGTGTAAAAACGCCGACGTCACGAGATCGCGGCCCTCAAAGAGGATAGCAAACGGTAACAAGCACAGCGCGCTCGGTGCCGCTGTGACGCTCATGACTGTCAGCACGGGGTTTGAGGCGGTGGGGTCGAGGCGTTTGAGAAGGATTTGCGTCAAGACCCACTGGAGCGTCTGGAGAATCGCGGATACGAGCATCAGGACAAAGCCGCCGAGGTGGAACTGCGTGCTATGGAGCGCCGACAGAGATACGCCAAGTGAGATGAGCGCGACGGCGGCGACAGTCGCTCGCGAAAAGCGCTGGTGACCGATGCAAATCGAGAGAACGAGTGTCCAGACGTTCTGTGTCGATCGAGCGACCGTGCTGAGCGTCACCGTGATGTAGTAGACCGCGACGTACGAAGTGAGCACGCCGAGGGCCGACGACATGGCGATCGGCACGACGAGTGTCCAATAGTCGCGGCGGGGGAGAGGAGATATGGACGAATGCTTGTGTGTCTTGAGCACGACCGAGGCGACGAGCCACCGCACGAGCATGTTGACCAACGTCAAGGTCGTCGCAAACGGGTAACCGCTCGAGTGCCATTGGTGAAGGAACCACTTGAGAAAGAGCGTAACGCCAATGCTGAGCGCATGACATGCTGTTAAGCTGGCGACAACGTCGAGCACAGGACCAAGCATGGCTGTCCTGAGCGAGAGCGGGAAATTCTGAGAGTGGACCGACGAGCCACATTCTTATGCGCTGCACCATGAGCTTCAATCATTGCTTCGTGTGTCGAGAACCAGCATTCTTATGATGGTGGGAGACTGTGCATCCCGGCTTCAACGCTGTCTGAGTGGTGCTATCGGCTCCTCTCGACATCGCGCCTGGACAGAGTCTCCAGGTATGGAGTTCTTTTATACTATGAATACGGTGAGACGTTGCTCGACCCGTTGGGCCTTGTCGCTTGGACAGAAAATGAGTCGGTACAGTCGAAGTACGTACGTCACGTTGAGGTGCTCAGTGGTCCCTGGACAAAGTGGGCAGAGCACTGCCGGTTGACAACATTCGCGACTGAACCAATGGCTCTATACGTACAAGAATAGCTACGAACCTCTCTCCCCAGAACTGAGGGCGTTGGGCGTTTCTGAGCGCCGGTCACATCACAAAGACACTGCCACACTTGCCTCAGATACACTGAGCCAAAGAGCATACCGGTTCTAGAGCCTATTGCTGGAAGCCGCCGCCACCGCGTATGTTCTTGCCGGGCTTGCTCTCTAACGGACCAGGCGGGGCGAAGGTGTGCACTGTTTCATCAGCGGCCGTGTCTTGTCCGGGACCCCTACCAGCGCCTTTTGCACCTCGACAGCGAGAGTGGAACGAGGCCGACACGACAAATAGCTCGCTTGGGGTCAAGCGAGCGAGCGCGCCACGCCATTCTGAGCAATGCAAATGGATGAAGATCGTGCTGCGGCAACAATCCATCGCGTGATCGCCGGGAGCGTAGAGCATTGGTGAATCGCATAGAACACGAGGTAGATTGTGAGCTCAAAAGTACTGTTCTGCAGCACGGAAAGGGATGAGGATCCCAAAGCAGGAGATCGAGTTCATCACTGTGGAAGACCGTACCATATTAACATTCGTGCCTCACAAGATGCCTCTGGAACGCATTGTCAGAGGTCCAACATTGTGATTACGATCGCCTAGTCTCCACTACTGCTGTGAAGCACTGGCGCGCGACCGACGCGTTCCTTCTTTGGAGCGCGTCTCGTACAAGATCGTCACGGTTGTCGATCACATCTCGGTCTGAGTCGCCCTGTCAACGCTCCACCTTGGCGGCTTTGAGCTTATGCTCGTGTCAACTATTCTCCAGACGAGTCGTTGTGACGTCTCGTCTTTGCCATCCTCTGCTATGCCGATGAGGTCAGTATGATGAACGCCTTGGGTCTCTCTTTTGTGGCCGTCGAGGTGTTTCTGTGCACCGCGCTGAAGCACACGAAACGACTGCGCTCCAGCGCTGTCGTCGTGCTCGTGCCGTTGCACCTCCCCGAGCTATGACTGAAGGTAGTCTAATCGATCCTCGTATCAGATGGTTGCGTGGGCAGCACCGAGCGGTCGAACGTTCCGATCATCGCCCACCCGTGTTCGGCCGTCTCTTTCGTGTCGCGACACTCGATCGTCCGTGATTGAACGACTGGGCATGCCCCTTGCAAGCGTACGCGCATGGCCAAGGACTGTAGACAACTCAGCGACTTCATACAGAGCCTCTCGCCCCGTACGCTTTTGGTCCTCGTCCTATGACCAGCGTTGCGATCATCGCCGCGTCGTGATCCACTGGATCTTGTAGCCATTCGGCCCTGCGACCGTTGGCAACCAGCTCTATATGCTTGCTGTCGATCTAAGAACGGCGTTGGAGCGTTTCTCGTGCACCGCGTCCAAGAGGTGCGATCCACACCCCGCTTGGGCAACGGATCCCACGTTGTGTGCGAGAAACGCAACACCTACATGGACCTGATCCAACCACAGGATCACGCGCCGGTTCTGAGGCACTGCAAGCATGGGACGTTGCGCAACAGCATCAAGAATAGAAAAAGAACCCACTGGTGCTTGGCGACCACGCTGCCGTTATGTATTAGCTTGCTCCTTGACCAAAATATCCCGCGAATCGTTTTTCTGTCCACGCGACAAGATACTGTGTGCCTTAGGGAAGATACGCTGCGGTCGTGGCACCGACTGACCTGACCTTGCCGACAGAAACTTGGTTATGAGTGTCGAGTCACCGCTCCATCCCATGCGGATAAGATGCGCGCTGGTGTTGCTCCCATTCGACGCGGTTCCCGCCTCACTCTTGGATCCCCCTGCTCTTGCACTCGCCTCGCTCTCGTTCACTATGGTTCTCTTTGGCCCCGTGCTCGACGTCATCGCGAGTCTCGCGGTCTGCAATGCGCTCAGCATCGGCGTCACGCTCTTCCTTAAATGGTTTCTCCATCGGTGGCATTCGACCGGCTACCCTTTTGCCGTGACGTTGACGTTTATGAACATGCTCGTCCGGTGGCTCGTCACAGCGGCCATGCTCAAGTGGCGGAAGACGTCGCCAGCGGCCGCGACACTCCCTCGCCGCGATTACTGGATGCTCGTGATTCCCATCGCACTATCCTCGGCCCTCAGCGTGCTCTTTGGGAACATGGCGTTCTACTACATCACGGTGACCTTGAGCACCGTCGCTCGGTCGACGCAGAACGTCTGGACGCTCCTTCTCTCGATTTGCCTCGGTCACCAGCGCTTCTCGTGGTCGATTGTTGCGGTCATCAGTCTGATTTCGCTCGGCGTATCGCTGTCCGCAGCCCATAGCACGCAGTTCCATCTTGGCGGGTTTCTGCTCATGCTCCTATCGGCAGTGCTTCAGACACTCCAGTGGGTCTTGACCCAGTCACTTCTCAAG
Organism: Pythium inflatum; assembly: GCA_023336345.1. Lineage (NCBI taxonomy): Eukaryota > Oomycota > Peronosporomycetes > Pythiales > Pythiaceae > Pythium > Pythium inflatum. Next base: position 7,790 of record JAADWR010000264.1, on the reverse strand, counting down.
CGCCTCGACGACACGGTCTCCAATCCTGTGCTCATCGACATGAGCCTCACGGCACCACCTAGCGCGTTGTGTCTTCTCCCCATGACCATCATTTTTGAAGGCCACACAATCGTGTCCTCCGAGATCATTCGTGATCCGTGGCTGCTGCTCGAGTCGTCGTTCTGGGTCGTTGTCGGCAGTGCGCTCGTCTGTGCGTTGGTGTTTTCCAAAGTCGTCTTGATCCACCAGACATCGGCGCTGACGCTCGGGATCTCGGGCAGTTTCCGTGACGTCTCGCAGGTGCTGTTTGCCGTCCTGTGCTTTGGCGACGAGATCAGCGTGACCAACGGCTTGGGTCTCACGGCTGTGGTCATTGGTGTGTTTCTGTACTCACTCCTCAAGCACAAGAAGAAGCACACTGCGGTCAAGGACCTTGCGCAAGAGAAGGAGGTATTTGAGGGAATCGAGATCGAACCATCGGACAAGGACAGCTTGCTGCAGAAACACGATGGTACTTCAGAGGCGTAGGTAAATGGCCCCTGTCGTTGTACCACAACGAGCTACAAAACCAGAAGTTGCTGAGGCTGGTGACCAACACTCAGATATATCATAAATCACAAATCACAACTTGAAACGTGGCGGCTGTAGAATGCTCTTTTCGATATTTACATTTCTGCACGCGGCGTATGGAATCTTCGTGGCTAGTGACAAGAAACCCATCAGTTTTTACGTGCTGACGAGAGCGCCGTAATTGCATGCTGGCGCCAACGACCGACCCATTCCATCTCCAAAGGCTTGTGACACCTGCTCGCTCACTCTGGTTTCTCCCGCTCTCGCGCGCCATGGTTATCTTCGGCCCTGTGCTCGACGTTTTCGCGAGTTTAGCGGTCTGCAATGCCCTGAGCATCGGGGTGACAGTCTTCCTCAAGTGGTTCCTCTTTGCGTGGAACACGCGTGGATACCCCTTCGCCACGACCATGACGTTTGTGCACATGTTGCTCAAGTGGCTCGTCGCGTCGGCTTTGCTTAAGTGGTGGAAGAAGGAATCAATGTCGTCCAAGGTCGTCTCTCGCCACGACTACTGGACGCTTGTCGTCCCGATCGCGCTCGCGTCATCACTGAGCGTGCTCTTCTCGAACCTCGCATTCTACTACGTCACTGTGACGTTCAGCACGGTCGTACAGTCAACGGGGAATATCTGGACGCTGCTCTTTTCCATTTGGCTCGGACATCAGCGGTTTTCATGGACGATCGTCTTGATCATCGCGCTCATTTCGGTCGGCGTCGCGCTCTCGTCGTTTGCGAGCACGCAGTTTGACCTCTGGGGTTTTGTGCTCGTGCTGGCGTCGGCGATCCTCCAGACACTCCAGTGGGTCCTGACCCAGTCACTACTCGACCGTCTCGATAGTCACGTCCAGAACCCCGTGCTCGTGAACGTCAGCATCACGTCGCCTCACAGCGCCGCGTGCTTATTGCCGCTCGCAATGATCTTTGAAGGTCGCGACCTCGTGTACTCGGAGATCTTGCGGGACAGTGGCTTGTTCCTCGAATCGTGTGGTTGGATTCTCGTGAGTGGCGCGATTGCGTGTGCGCTGATCTTTTCGAAAGTGCTATTGATACATCAGACAGCTTCTTGAATGGCGTAGGTCTCACGGCGGTGATCGTTGGGGTGTTCATGTACACGATGCTCAAGCACAAAAAGCAGCCACGAAGCAGTACGATTGTAGTACTGGGGTGCTCAACCGACGAGACGGGCCCAACAAGAGCCTCCGAGGCTGACGCTTGCAATCTCTCAACCGACGAGCCGGCATTGACGGTCATCAGTTGTTCGTCGAGCCTCACGGAGAATGGGTCGTACCACATCCTGATTGGACCGGACCCAGCAGACGATTCCAAAAGCAAAACCAAGATTCTCTCCTGATCACATGGTCATGAGAACGAGCAGCTCTGAGGGCAGTACACAGAGATAGAGCATTATGGACGAACTATCCACTAGACACGTCCCTGCGTGGCAGTTGGAGTGATACTTATTGAGACGCAATGCGAAGATCGACAGCGTGCCAAAACGCACAGCGCTCGGCGTGACCTGCGAGGTACGTCCCTGTGACCTCAACGCCAAGCGTTGGCTGGATCACGAGCTGTTGCTTGGTCGCAATGTTGTACTCGGGCCACACCACCCGATCAGAGACGTTTGCTGGTCCGTTCGGTGAGCCCGAGATCACATAGTTGGTCCACAAAGTCTGGAATTCGCCCACGACTTTCTTTGTCGCGTCGTCCTTGGGCAAGTTCGCGACACGGTTGAATACAAAGTCGAGGTCTTTAGCGTGGACCACGAGGGGGTACCCATACTCGGTCGACGTGAAGTTGAAGCGGTAGCGATACGACGGAACCGAGCTCGTGGCCAAGACGTCCGACAGCAACTCGCTCGGGCACACAAAGTTGTAGTCGTTAAAGACTTCGCCCGAGCGGTGCTTGTTCGTGACGAAGCTCGACGCCGGGTACAGCTCGAGCACTCGTGCGTACTCGGTGTCGGTCATTTGCGTATTCGCGGCGCGGATCCACGTCGCCAAGTCGGCGTCCGAGCCAAAGAGGTATCCATCGTCGGTATTGATCCCCATGATCGTCGGGATGCGACTGATCTTGCCGGCGAGGACGCGGCGAATTGGCTCCTCCAGCAAATAGACCTTATCCACAGTCGGAACCCAACTGAGCGTGTTACTGACGGCAGCGATCGCACTGGCATTCGCATTGCGGAGGCACTTGAGGAGACTGCCTTGCGCGCTGCCACCACAGCCAACGGCCGTCGCAATCTTGGCCGTGTTGGTCGCTTGCAGCGCCGGCGACGGTGTGCTCGCCGCCGTGGCGTACGCGCCGCTCTGAAGAATCGCACGGTGAAAGAGCTGTTGGTCTCCGTTCCGCGAGAGCATGTGGAGCGACAGCGACTTGGCGCCAGCGCTCTCAGCAAACGCGGTGATGTCGTTGGGATTTCCACCGAACACGCCGATGTTCTTCTTCACCCACTGAAACGCAATCTCTTGGTCGCGGAGACCGAAGTTGGCGCCTTGGCCTTGCGCGAGGATCTCGTCATTCGACAGAAAGCCAAAGGCCCCAAGGCGGTAGTTAAAGTTGGCAACAATCACTTTTTGCTCGGACGCACCAACGAGGTTTGTCGCGTCGTACGGGTTCCCCGCACCGGCCGCAAAGCCTCCGCCGTGGACCCAGACCATGACCGGGAGCTTCGCGTCTCTCTTGGTGCCAGCCGGCGCCCATACATTGAGGTAGAGACAGTCTTCGGACGGCGGGAACTGCCCCGAGACCGCGTCAGACGCGGGGTTTCCGTAGCAAATGCTGCCGAACGCTGTTGCGTTCACGTCCTTCGTGAGCGTCTTGAGCGTCGACTGGCGCCAGCGCTTGTCGCCCACAGGTGCATCCGTGTACGGAATCCCGAGGAACGCGTCGACGGACGTTCCTGCCACGCTGGTCTGGACCTTTCCCGTGATCTTGGCGCCGCTCGGGATTTTGACAGTTGGGGACGAAGGAGACTGCTGTTGCGCAGGGTTCGAAGCGTCCGTGAGAAGCACGAGCGCAGTGGCTGTGGCTGTGAGAAGCCGAAGCACGGGCACGAGGGTCACCATCGTGGTTGAGATTTCGTGAATGAAAGAGGGAAGAGAGAATGCCTTGTCTCCAACAGTGTTGGGTGTTGGCTAAGCCAGGTGTGCCGCCTTCTGACCGCAGTTCTATGGCGCTCATGTCGAGTGCGTGGTCAAGTCTGGTCAGAACAAGCGCCGTACCTCCCGGATATCGCATAATCCGTGTGTCGTGTTCCCGCCAAGATGATGGCGTTGCCACGGTGGCGCTCTCTACGCTTCCCATGGCCGCGCGTTTGAGCAACCAGGCGTGGACAGTCGACGGTCTATTTCTCCCGTGGCTATTCTTCAATGAATTGCCATCGGGTTACGCGAAAGACCAACTCAGTTGAAGTTGGTTGCGTGTAAACTACAACATCGGTTTCCACAGGGATTACGCCTATATAGAAACGAAGTCAGCGGCGACACGGGCTTCAACATCGTACCAGAACTGGCAGCGCGCCGAGTGCCCTGGCATGTACGCGGCATCGGCTTCGACGGCGAGTGTTGGCTGCAGAAGCATCTGTTCCTTTGTGATGACGTCGTAACGTGGCCAGGTTCGCGCATGACACTGCGTCACACTCGCTCTGTTCGCCGACCCTGAGACCGCAAAGGTGGTCCAGAACGTTTGGAAATGACTCACGACTGTCCGCGCGTCCGTGTTGTTTGGGAGGTTGTGCTTGCGATCAAAGACATAGTCGAGGTCCTTGGTGTGGAGCGTGAGCGGAAACCCCTCGACGATCGTCGGGTAGTTGAAGCGGTAGCGGTAGGTATCAGCGACCGTAAGCGACAGCAAGTTGGAAATGATCTCGCCAGCACACACAAAGTACGTATCACTGATCATCTCTGCTGTCCGATGGTGGGCAGAGGCAAATGCCGATGCTGGATACAGCGCCACGAGGCGCGCGCGCTCAGTGTCGGTCAAGAGAGGGAACGACGCGCGAACAAACGCATCAAACTGCGATGCGTCCGCGCCGCTGCTCGACAGGCTCCATCCATCGTCGGTATTCGTACCAATGATCGTCGGCACGCGACTCAGTTTACCGGCGATCAAGCTCGTAAATGGCGGGTGCTGGATGTAGACATGGTCGACAGTCGGGAAATGGTTGAACGACCGCGCGGCCCTGACTATTTCTTTTGCAGAGACCTTGCGAAGACAGTCGAGCACTGGAAAGCTATTGCACCCAACCGCAGCAGCTAGCGCTTGAGATTGATGCGCCTGAGCAGATGCCGTTGCGATATACTGCGACGACGTCATGCCTCCGCTCTGGAGAATCGCGCGCTCAAACAATCGCTGGTGGCCATCGTGAGCAACCAAGTGGTACGCTAACGAGACAGCGCCGGTGCTCTCACCAAACGCTGTCACAACGTCTGGGTCCCCGCCGAACGCTGTGATGTACTTCTTGACCCACAAGAACGCGGTCTCTTGGTCGCGCAGACCAAAGTTCGCGCCGTCCTCTTGGGCCAAAACCTCTTGACTGGAAAAGAAACCCAGTGCACCGAGACGGTAATTGAACGTAACGACGATGAGGCCTCGCATTGACGCGCGAACGAGACTTGCGCCGTCGTACTCGTTGCCAGAGCCGAACGCGAACGAGCCGCCGTGGACCCAGACCATAACAGGGAACTTCGAGTGGTTTGTGGCCCCAGCCGGAGCAAAGATATTGAGGTACAAACAGTCCTCGTTCTGGAAGGAGCTCGACACGACATCGCCCACTGGGTCCTGAATACACGTGTCGCGGTATTCCGTCGCGTTGATGTCGTTTGTGAGCGCTTTAACCGTCGACTGTGTCCATCGCTTCTCACCGACCGGTGGCTCCGCGTACGGGATGCCCAAGAACTTGTTGACGCCGCCTCCAGCGGCCGAGGTCTCCACAAACCCCGAGACGAGAGCGCCCGTAGAAAGGCGGACGCGCACTGTCGCATGCGCTCGTGTCGTCGTCGCACAGCACAACGCTGAAATCAGCGCGAAGAGGACGACGCGCATGACCAGGCACTTTCTTTCCGTGTTCTCGGATGAGGCCAAATCACGCTGTCCGAGTTACCTTATCTCATTGAGCGAAGAGCGTGAGAGCTTTTTGTAATTGTGCGAAATTGGTTTGCTGGAAAGCGGTGTGAATGTTATGGATTGCCAAAACATGATACAAACCGCAATACTGAAATCAAGATGTGGATGGGGCGAATGTTCGAATTGTCCGAATATAACCCTTCATAAAATGACCCTTTGCAGAGTATCGTGAGGGTGAGTGCATTGGAGAGTGACAATCGTACTTCGCGTGAGAAGAAGTGTACGGCTTTGCGACGTGTGAGACCGCCACTGCCGCACTCAGCACCATTGTGATTGACGAACACGTCCTTTCCTGAATGTGACGTCCATCACTGTGGTGCTGATTTCGTTGGTGGTGTCCAGCCCATGTGTCGCTGCCGTCCGGAGAGAGACGCTCCAATGGCATGCGCTATGGTCGTCACGACGAGCCCAACGGTCGACGGTCCGCTCGAGTGTCAAACGTCGACGGTGTCGACCAGTCCTTTCGCACCCGCAGCACACCTAATACTCTCCTGTGTTCTCGCTGCTCCGTATTAATACGTTTCTACATTACTGATTCTCAGCGAGATCGCCTTGCGCTCAAATCTCTTCAGTGGAGAAGACGCCAAAGGCCCCGAGACGCTTGTTGAAGTTGACGACAATGACCTTCAGGCCAGACGCGCCGATGAGGTTCGCGCCGTCGTACGGGTTTCCAGCACCGGCGATCAACCCGCCTCAGTGGACACATCATGACAGGGAGCATGTCTGTCGGCTTGACACCTGCCGGTGTGAAGACGTTGAGCAAGAGACAGTCTTCGTTGTTGGGGAATTGACCAGACGCCGCGTTGAGCGCTGGGTTGCCATGGCAAATGCTGCCGTACGACGTGGCATTGACATCCTCTGTACACTCGACTGCTTCCAGCGCTAGTCCCCGATTGGCGCATCCGTGTATCGGTTACCAAGGTACGCGTTGACTTGGTGGCCTTGGACGTTGGTCTCGACGAGTCCGGAGACCTTGGTCCGCGTTGGGAGCTGAACCGTCGGTTGGTCGGCAGCGAGGGCAGCGAGAATGAACGCCGAGGTAGTCGCGAGCACTTGGAGAAGACACAAGAGGACGTTGGGATCTTGTCGATTGTGATACCGTCGAGATCTGCGGTTCCATGCAGTTGCATAGAAAACTGCACTACACTCGATTGCCAATCGTTGAAGCTCGGTGGATGAGTGGAGTTCTGCGTAATCCGAAACTACAGATCAGATCGAGATGATGCCCAGGGATGGACCACGCTGAAGTTGAAGTTGAAGTGGGAAGCACGTCAGGGAGACAGACCGTCTGTCCGAAAATCCAGTTGCAACTCCTCTCCGTGATTGGTCATCATCTCAATAGGTTCCAACATAGAAAGCTCACTCGGAATGAAAGTTCCAACTACACAAACGACACGTTCGACGTGTCCTTGTCCTTACTCGAACGCTGGGGCGATACGAGCTTCAACGTCGTACCAGAACTGGCAGCGCTCCGCATGGCCGGGCTGGTACGCGACGTCCGCCTCGACCGCAAGCGTTGGCTGAAGAATGATCTGCTGCTTGGTCGACGTGTCGTAACGCGGCCACGCGGTCGAGACACTCTGCGTTGCAATCGCTCCGTTCGGCGAGCCCGAGATCGCAAAGTTGGTCCAGAACTTTTGGAAGTGACCAACAACAGTCGTTGCGTCCGTGACATTCGGGAGGTTGTACTTGCGGTCAAAGACGTAGTCGAGGTCCTTGGCGTGGAGCACGAGCGGACGACCGAACTCGTTCGATGGGTAGTTGAAGCGGTAGCGGTAGGTATCGGAGACCGTGGCCGAAATCAAGTTGGAGTAGATCTCGCCGACACAGACGAACGCCGAGTCACTAAAGATCTCGGACGTCCGGTGCTGCGGCGTGGGGAACGCCGACGCAGGGTACAATTCCGCAAGACGCACGAGCTCTGCTTCGTTCATGAGCGAGTGACTCGATCGAACGTACGCATCAAACTGTGAAGCCTGCGATGCGCCCAACGAAAAGTACCAACCATCGTCTGTGTTGGCGCCAATGATCGTTGGGATGCGGCTCGCTTTGCCTTCCTTCAGTAGGAGGTAGGGAACCTTGGTCATAAAGACACCGTCCACAGTCTGAAAGTTGTT
>JAADWR010000263.1:0-12570 GCA_023336345.1 Pythium inflatum | reverse complement strand
GACGTTGTGGCCGTGCGTGCGCGCGTGGTTCGCACCATAGTTCACGGTGCCGCCCTTAATGTACGCATAGAGTTCACACGCGCGGTCCCAGTTGCTCGAGAGCGGACCAACCGCGGCCGTGCGCACGTCGTAGCCTTGTGCCTTGAGTTGTTCTTGCCAGTCGCCGTGGAAGCCGCCCCAGTACGGAATGCCGCCGAGCTCACCGCGGCCCCAACCGGCAAAGCCGTGGACCAACACGATCGGATACTTGTTGCCGGCAGCTTCAGTGGCGACAAACGCCGTGGCGACCACGAGCCACAGCGCGGCGAGGCGGTGCATGATGGCCATGGCGAGACTTTGATCCGAGCCCTTGGACGCAAGTTGGAAAGTAAAAGACCGACACCAGAATTTCCCTTGGCGTGATGAGGTCGAGCAGCGAACGGCCAGGGACGGGCTCTGGATTTCGCAGTCACCATTTGTGGTTTGAAGTCCGTGATGGAAGAGCGGGTCTGTGAGAAGTGAGCCACAGAATCGGATCCCCAGGTGTTCTGACTTGATTATCCGTTATTAAAGGTTATTTTGGATACACACTTATAGCAATACTGTCAAGATGATTTGGGATATATGTATGATTAGAGGTATGGCCGTGACGTGTTCCTGCACAAAGACTGGGCAGAAACGGACTGATAACATGAACAAGGCAGACGACGTGCAACGCCCTAACTGAGAACCGCGAAGTGTTCTTGGTCACACTTTGTTGTGCGCGCCGATCCACTCGAAGAAAGTCTCGTTTTCCGCCGGCCACATACTGAAGATCGGACAGGATCGCATCTTGTGCTGCCTCTCCACTAGTCAGTGCCTAGGATATGAGACCGTTTGAGATACGAGTTCTCCTCTCGTATCTCAACGGTCTCATTTGCTGGCAGCGGCGCCATCGCCAAAGCTTTGAGCTGTGGCCTGATGCATTTAAGCACATGGATGATTACATCGCTTTGAGAAATCCTGGAAATGCACAGGCAAAGAGTGGCCCTAAGGCCCCAGCTGGCGTTGAACCTCGGCACCGGTAACTAGCACTCACGCGCCCGAGGGAAATCGGTCATCCCACAGTCCCCTCTGCTGAGGAATCTGAGAGAGAGATTTTGCTCTGCAGGAGTTGTTTGATTCCAAAATGGGTTCAGGCTCAACGTCGGCAAACTCCGTAGAACCTCGTGCAGACAGTTCGAATCGAATCGAAGCCTCGGCGTCTTGCCTCGTGACGCGAGCGCGTCGGGAACCAATGTTGAATGCCGGTGTCATCTTGCGCATGGATTTCTGCGCGTGCGCTTCCCTCGTGTTCGAAAATAGATCGTTTCCCGAGCGTCATTCCTAGCATCACCTCAACGCCATGCAGAGAGAGACCAAGGCTACCAAGACTCACGGCGAAACTCCTTGCCAACGAAGTGGCCCGACCAGGAGGCTGGGCCGCAGTGTGATCCTGATCAGGACTGACAGTCAGCCATAGTTCCTTCTTCTCAGGCGTGTAATGCAGCGCACTTCATCGCTTCCACGAGCCCTTCCACCCCGTTAGAAGCTGATGCGTTTGGTGGTGCCAACCCTGTAGGGTGTTTGATCTTTCAGCATTTTGCGGTACTGTACAATACAGTTGGTGGCGGTCGTAACGTGTCAGCGACCAATGACCAGAAGTCTCTGGTGGTTTGGATCCGAAGGTTCAGATTCCAGAGAGTTCAGGTCACATCTCTACAGCCTCTTGAAAACGATGCGGTTGTCATTAGGTCACTGAGCCTTCCTCAGTAAACCAGTTTAATAGACCTCTATAATGCGATATAGTGACCTCGACGATGATCAACACGCGGCCATCGTGCGCGCCAATTCGATGCGCCCCTCGTGGAATCTGGTCAAGGGATCCAGTACTAGTCGTCCCCCCTCTTCACTCGAATGCATTCTCAATAGCTCTGAAGGGAACAACACCGACGACATCGGCGCGGCGCGCTTGGCGCACCAAACGCTCACGTGCGCCATTGTGCGCACACTCCGTATACACGAGCGCGGTGCATGTGTCGTATTGTTTCGAGATCCTCACGTTGAGCGCCTGTGAGCAGGTTATGTTGTCTCGAGCTCAAGCGCACTGCGACAGTCCCAGTTCCTGGTTCCTAGACGTGCCATGCGAGCGCTTCGTCGTACAGAACAGATCTCGCAGTGGGAGCGGCTCTTGCCGCAATAGTGTTGCAAACCCTGCGACGAGCGGCTCAGGCGCGGCCGAGCGGTCTTTCCACCTTGTGCTTTCCAACATGGTCCGTGCGTGAGACAGCGATGGAAAGACTCTATCCAGACACGCGGGTCATTGTGGCCAAAGGACCCTGAGTCTCCAGGTGGTGAGCAGATCTCCACAACCTCTAATAGACGATTCAACGTCCATTAGCTCACAAGTTGCTCCTCAGTCCGCTTGTTTCATATACCTCTATAAATCCATACAAAGAGATATATTTCGTCTTGTTGTGCAGTTCATGTCCCTCGCATCGTGCGACGGGACTGATCGTGAATGGATGACCCGTTGCGATCCGGCCAGGAGGTCCATTCCTATTGTCACCTAGCCACGCGCGTTCTCTCTCAACTCGCCAACGCCATTTCTACTTTGGACCCCTGGAGTTAACGAGATCTCTACAATGCGGTCAGTCATCGCGCTGTGGCTCGTCGCGCTCCTCTCGCTCGCGCAATGGGCGTGTGGGATAGACGCCGCCGGCAACACGTATCCAATCGTGTTGGTCCATGGCTTTACGGGCTGGGGCCGCGAGGAATCTGGTCTTCTAGGCGGAACTGTCTACTGGGGCGGCTTCCATGGCGACTGGCAAGAGCAGCTCAAGGCGCAAGGTTACGACGTGCGCACGGCGGCCATCGGGCCGTTCTCGAGCAACTGGGACCGCGCATGTGAGCTCTACGCGTACATCAAGGGCGGCACAGTCTTCTACGGCGAGAACCACTCGCGTACGCACGGCCACAATGCCACAGGCAGAACGTATCCCGGTATCTTTCCACAATGGGGCGAAGTCGTGAACGGCACGGTCCAGAAGATCCACCTCATTGGGCACAGTATGGGCGGCCAGACGATCCGCATGCTCGCGCAGCTATTAGCCGAAGGCACCAAGGGCGCACCAATCCAAGAAGATCCCAAGTCGCACCCTTTGTTTGAAGGCGGAAAGGACTGGATTCACTCGATCACGGGCATTGCTGCGTCGCACCAAGGCACGATCATTGCCGACGGCTTTGAGACGCTCGACGACAAGCCCGAGAACCTCGTGGGCGCGCTCATGGGTGCGCTCAATGCGTTTGGCAAGAAATCGACGAAAGCGTACGACCCAAAGCTCGACCAGTGGAACATTAGCCCGCGGCTCGCCGACGAAAAGCTCAAAGACTATCTCAAGCGCATTCTCGCGAGTCCCATGCTCAAAAAAGCCAGCAAAGACCTCGCGGCCTATAGTCTCTCGATGGCCGGCGCCGCGCAAGAACTCACGTGGGTCAAGACGCAGCCGCGTGTGTTTTACTACAGCATTACGAACCAAGACTCGTTTCGCTTTGGCAGCGTCGTGCTCCCGAATCCGTTCTCAATGCTCGCGCCGCTCCAGCCCCTCTCCTTCGTGCTTGGGTCGACCATGCTCCCGAAAAAAGGCTTTGGCCCCGACTGGCAAATCAACGACGGTGTCGTGAACCTCCCGTCCATGACGTCGGACGGTCAGGCGGCGGTCGTCGAAGGCGTGCAGCAGTCGGTCACAGGTCGCTGGCACCGCGTCGGCCACTTGCAGAACCTCGACCACGAAGCCATGGTCGGTGTCAAGCCGTTTGTGAGTATCTTTGGGACGTACGTCGCGCTCGCTAAGGTCTTGTATGAACTCCCCGAGACGAAGGCGGCGAGCCAAACGCAGTCACGATTCTTGCGCACTGGCCCGATCGCTCACACGCACTCGGACGACGCGACGCGCCAACTCGCCGAGGCGTTTGCGGCTGTGAACGCAGCGTCCACTGTGCCCGAGCGCGACGCAATTGAGGCTGCTTGTGCCGCGCCAGCATCCGACGAAATCCGCCAGGCGTGTGAAGCCCATCGCGACCAGTAATAGATTGGATCTTCTGTATCACGCATGACTGAGTTCGTCTTCCCATACGAGCGGGTAGTAGAGGGTCCCTGTAGGCCAGCAAAACCGCATTGACGCGAGCACCGACGCGTCGGCGTGCGTATAGTTCATCACGAACGAACGCTTTTCCACTGGAAAATATTCCGATATCGGATACGACTGGAGCGAACCGTCAATGACTTTGGCAGTATTCTCACACAGCGGTGTGCCACGAGAATCGGGTACATCAACAGCGTCTTCGAGATCATGACCCACCGCAAATGATCGTCAAACCAGTCGGGGAGAATTGATACGTTCGTGTCGACAATGTTGATGAGATAACGGAGACCAAACTGATCGTTCCGTTACGAGGCAGCAGAGACGAGAAACCGCGGTTGCCTCCCATGTTGAGACACTTCAAAGAAGGAATCTAGAGCGCTTCGAACGGAAACTCGGTGAACTTGTTGCCCGCAAGCGAGATCTGGATTAGATTCAATGCCGTCAAGACGGATGCGAACGATGTGAACTCCTAGTCTTCGAATAAATAATACGCGTACTGGGGCCAACTTGTAGCGAGATTGGGAGACAATCCCTCCAGATTGCTACTGCAAATGAGGATGCTTGTGACGTGCTTGGGGAACTCGGCGTCCATGAGCCGGCTGGGAGCTCCCCATCAGGAAAGTTCACACATACCATACTCACAGTCTTGAGAACAGGATGGTGCGACGTCGTCAATGTCGCGTTGCTGGACCAGTACACAATGGACGAGTTATAGATCTTCATCGCAGTGATCGACCGCAAGTTTTGAATGGCGTTTGGTACACAAAGCCTTGGGCAGTGGCGAATGACGAGTCGTACGACGGCGTTCACGTCTGACGTGAGGAGCTGATTCTGCATCGCGTCGTCTGTGATGTTGTACAATTTGTGTTCGTAGCAGTCGATCAGCATGAGCGCACACGCGGGCTTAGTATGGAGCCACGGGCGCACTTGCATCGCACAGACTGGCGCTCTCGATAGCGACGCGGCGTGAAGATGGAGGATGAGGATGATAACCCCCACGTCGCGAGCGCAGCGTGCGTGATGCGCTTCAAACGGCGGCGTAGAGTCCGTTTCTGGTACCAAACGCCAATGGATGGCCCAGAAGCAGTGGTGATGTCGGCGGCGGCAGCTCGACGCGGACCAATCCCTCGCACGCGCACAAGCGACTTGACGCTCTCGATACTGACGATAAACCCGAGCGCGACGCCCACGCGCGTGGCCAAATCGGTCCGTGAGGCGTCCAACATGAGCTGAAACTCGTTCGACGCACTCACAAACCACGTATCGCTGAACCAGAGACTGTTCTTGAAGTTGCCGCAGCTCAAGACGTAGTCACTCGAGTACAGAATGATAAGACTGGCTGGAACGACAACCGACGAGGTGAAATCGAGCGCAACGTCGGTCATGAGATAGATGGTGCGTCGCAGGAGGATCCGGCGCTTGAACAAGCGGTAGAGAACGGGCGCACACAAGCAGTTGCCGACAATGAGACCGACAAGGAGGCCGTTGAGCAACGGCCGAGGGACGTACAGACTCAGGCGATAGGCTTGGTACGACTGCAGCACGGTTTGAACGACTTCGAGGGCAAGATGGTGCACGTCATAGTACTGGCCTTCGATGCCAAAGACGCCTCGACGACCAAACACTGCCATCAGTGCTTTTCCGAGGACGTGGGCGACGCGACGAACGCGACTCGTGTGCACGGGCGACTGCTGCTGACCCATGTCCCGGCCTCGTGGGGGAACGAGAAGCTGCACGGGCGTTTCAAGAGCGAGGCGGTTGCCATGTACGCCAGGAGCATGGCGTAAATCGCCCCAAGAACACTGTGGGTGATCGCGACAGCTTGGTACTGATTGATCCCAATGCCGAGCTTGTAAAACTTGAGCATTTGCGCAATCGTCGTGCTTGGCGTCGTGGTCCAGTACGCGTAGGCGACGCCAGAGTAGTAGAGAATGCATGTCACATGAAAGAGCGCAGCACTCACCCACACGGAGGCAAACAAACGAGACGAGCCTTCGACATAGCGCGCGGACTTGCGGAGCGTCGCTTGCATTCGGTCCGACCGGTGTCGTTTCCAGTGGAGCGATCTTGGTCATTGCGCCCTCGAACAGAAGCGTTTGATTCTTTGTGAAGACGTATAACGTGCTCGACACTCATGCCAGGTTGAGAGCGCATCGAGTGCTAGATCGAGCATCCAGTGAGCTTGAGAGTGCGGATATATCCTTCACAGAGAGTTGCCGACAGGTTGGTCGGCACCGAAAATAGACGTAGTTGATGAGGATTCCGCACGCCGTGCAATCGTTTGCGACTGAATATTGAATTCCTGTCGCCGAACTCGTCAAGTCTACAATCATGCACGAGTTAAAGCCCTGAACCACCATACTAAGCGACGTTGGGGGCACGAACCACGTACTTTCTGGTTTCATCAAGCTGTTTTCACTGCTTCGTCATGATGGTGTCGTCGCGTCAAGCATGGCTGAATAGATCTTCCAATGCGAGGGGATAATAAAGTGACGGAATCGGCCAGCACAACGACATCGACGCGAGCACCGATGCGTCCGCGTGCGTATAGTTCATCACAAACGACCGCTTCTCCGCTGGGAAATCGTCCGGTACCGGGTACGACAGTAGCGAACCAGAGATCACCTTCACAATGTTCTCGCACAACGGTGTGCCACTGGCTGCAAGAAGCGGGTACGGCTCAGGCACCTTCGAGGTCATGGCCCATCGCAAATGGTCGTCAAACCAGTCGGGAAGAAGCGTTACGTTGGTGTCGACAATGTTGAGAATCACCACCGAGAACCGAGAGACGGTGCCATTCAGAGGCAGCAAGGACGAGATGCCGCGGTTGCCACCAACGTTGAGGAAGATTAGCGAAGGAATCTCGAGCGCTTCAAACGGGAACGCGGTAAATTGATTCTGCGCAAACGAGACCTGAATCGGATTCAGCGCCTTCAAGACCGACGGGAATGAAGCGAACTCCAAAGCTTCGAATAAAAAATACGCGTACTGGGGCCAACGAGTTGCGAGGCTTGGTGAGAGAGTCCGCAGATTACTGGTGCAAATGAGGATGCTCGTGACATGCTTGGGGAATCAGCGTCCATGAGACCGGCTGGGAGCTCTCCGTCAGGCAGCACCAAACTCACAGTCTCGAGGACAGGATGGTGCGTCCCCGTCAATGCGGCGCTACTCGACCAGTCGACGATGGACGAATTGTAGATCTTGATCGCCGTGATCGCTTTCAATCGTTGAATGGTGGAGGGTACTCGCACTGTTGGGCAGTGGCGAATGATCAAGCGGACCACGTCGTTCGGATCGGGGACGAGGAGCTGCTTCTCTCTCTCATCGATCGTAACGTTGTCGAACTCGAGTCGAGTGCAGTCGATCAGCATGAGTGCGCACGCCGGTTTTGCTTGTAGCCACGGTCGCAATTGCATCGCGCAAATCAGTGTTTGTGGTACGGAAGCCGCATGTAGATGGAGCGCGAGAATGACGATATCGTCCCCACGTCGCGAGCGCAACATGGTCACGTGTTTCAGCCACCTTCCCCATAGAATCCAGTTCGATGAGCAGGTGAGTTTTGAGCGCGGAGGCAACGACTCAGCCGCTGGAAACTGGGTCTTGGAGGTAGCAGCGATCACAGCAACGTGTGCTGGCCCTGTCGGGTCAATCTGCGGCGAATGGGCACGCACAAGCGACTTGGCGCCTTCAAGACTGACGGCAAACCCCAGCGCCACGACCACGCGAGCGCCCAAATCGCTCCACGACGCGACCAGCATGAGCTGGAACTCGTTCGTTGCACTCACGACCCATGCATCGCTGAACCAAACCTCGGCTTTGAAGCTCCCACTGCCCGCGACGTAGTCGCTCGAGTACACAATGATAAGACTCGCTGGAACGACGATCGACGAGACGAAATCGAGCAGCGCGTCGATCGCGAGGCAAAGGGCACGCTCCATGAGGACCCGACGTCCAAAGATGCGGTGGAGAATGGGAGTCCCCAAGCTGTTGACAACAATCAGACCGACGAGGAGGCTGTTGAGCCAAGGTCGCGGGACATGGTGACTCAACCGATACGCTTGGTACGACTGCAGCACGGTTTGAAGGACCACAAGGACATGGTGCTGCGCGTCAAAGTATGGGCCTTCGACGCCCAAGTTACCCCTTCGTCCGAACACTGCATACATCGCTTCTCGAACGATCTTGAAGGCGCTTCCAGCACGTTTTGTCCCCTTGTGTCGGCTCGTCGGTCCTGATCGCGCTATCTTTGCAGAAGCTCGCTTGGTAAAACGAAAAGCTGAGCTGACGACGGGCAATCGAGCAGACCACCATGAACACCAACAGTGTGGTGTGAATGCTGGCAAGAATGCCGTGCGTGATCGCGACCACTTGATAGCTAGTGATGGCGATTCCCAGCTTGTAAAACTTGAGCATTTGCGCGAGTGGCGAGGCGATCGTGGTGACCCAGTATCCGTACGCGATGCTTCCGTAATAGACAATGGACGTGCCAAGGAGCAGCGCTGCGCTCATGCATACACAGCCGAACACTCGTGATGACACGTCGACATAACGCGCGCGTGGTCTTTCGAGGTTTCTTGCTAGTGCTGGGAGCGGCGCTACCGCTGTCGTTTGCAACGGAGTCTTCATTACCATGATGCGCACGTCGGGGCGATCGGTGTGTGTGAGTGCCGTGGAATACGTGTCCAAGCCCTTTAGCACAAACTCTGTGAGATGCTTACAGTACGCGCCGATGCTAAATGGAGCACACTGCGTTCTTCGAGGGCTTCCGCACTTTCTTCACGTCGAAGATGACCTTAAGTTGAAACAAGAGCTCTTGGCACAACTGCGCTCTCGGTTTTGTCGCAAAGAACGGACAAAAATACACCTTAGTGGGCTTGGATACCGAGCGAACTGATGTTGAAACAATCGTCATAAGCTGTCAGGTTCACGAGTATCCAGGTCTCAGCAAAGACTTCCGACGAGCCGCACGTGCTGTTGAACAAAAAAAAAAAAGAACACCAATGTTCATGCATGGCTCAGTTCGTCATCCAAGGCGAGGGGGTAGTACAATGTCGTCACTGGCCAGCAAAATGGCATCGACTTGAGCACCGACGCGTCCGCGTGCGTGTAGTTCATGACAAATGAACGCTTCTCCGTCGAACACCCATCGACCATCGGATAGGATAACAGGGAGCCGGCAATCACTTTGGCCGTGTTGGCGCACAGCGGCGTCCCACTCGCCGCAAGAATCGGATATGTCTGCGGTGCCTTCGACGTCATCGCCCAACGTAAAATGGTCGTCAAACCAGTTGGGAAGCATTGACACGTTGGTGTTGACGATATTGATGAATGCGACCGAGACAGGACCGATTGTTCCATTCGGCGGCAGCAGAGACGAGATGCCGCGGTTACCGCCCATGTTCAAGAACTTCAGACTCGGAATCTTCAGCGCTTCAAACGGGAACTCGGTAAACTTGTTCTCAGCGAACGAGATTTGAAGTGGGTTCAATTCCTTCAAGACTGACGGCAACACGTCGATCTGTGAGTCCTCGAATATTAAGTACGCATACTGTGGCCAGCTCAAGGCAAGTGCTGGTGATAGCGTCCGCAGATTACTTGTGCAGATGTAGATGCTCAAGACCCCTTGGGTAACTCGACGTTTGTGAGTCCATCTGGGAGTTGTCCATCGGGAAACATGGCACGCACCAATCGAATGATCTTGAGAACCGGATGGTACTTCCCCATCAATGCCGCAGCTCTGGACCAATCCACAATCGACGAGTTGTAGATCTTGATTCCCGTAACAGGTTTGAGATTCTGAACGGCGACAGGTATTTGAAGCGTCGGACAACGGCGAATAACCAGCTGAACCACACTGATTGGATCGGCCAAGAGGTACTGGATCCGCATCTCGCCGGTCGTGGCGTTGTTCAGATTGTGTCGATAGCAGTCGATCATCATGAGCGCGCACGCAGGTTTCGAATGCATCCACGGACGCACTTGCATCGCACACACGGGTATTTGAGGTAATGATGCTGCGTGGAGATGGAGAACGAGGATGACAAATCCCCACATCGCAAGTGTACCATGAGCGATCCGATTCACCACGCGACCAGTCTTGCTCAACCGAAGCCATCCGCGTCTGCTGCTGCCCAACGAATGTGACGTTGGTGAAGAGTTCGACGCGGGCACCATGGAGCCCGAAATGGTATTTGCAACGGGTACGGTATCCATGACAGTCTCAACACATGGGGACAGACTCGGTCAACGCGCACAAGCGACTTGACGCTCTCGAGGCTGAGAGTAAAGCTCAGCGAAACGATTACACGTGATGCCAAATCGCCCCACGAAGTCACGAGCATCAACTAGAACTCGTTCACCGCGCTCACAAACCACGTGTCGCTGAGCCACAGACTATCCTTGAAGCTGCCGCTGCTCGCAACAAAGTCGCTCGAGTATAGAATGATGAGACTGGCTGGTACAACGACGGACGAGACCAAATCGAGTACCGTATCGCAGGCAAGACACATCACACGCCGCATGAGCATTTTCGACTTGAATATCCGACGAAGAACAGGAGTGCAGACGCAGTTTACAACGATTAGGCTGACCAGTAGGCTGTTAAGCCAGAACCGAGGAATGTGCTTGCTCATCCGGTATGCTTGATATGACTGTATGATCATTTCGACGATCTCAAGTACGAGAAGCTCGACGTCAAAGTACGGGCTGTCGACTCCCAAGATTCCCGTTCGACCAAAAACGGCGTCGAAGCCTCGATACGCCGACTGCTTGCATTGAGCAAGCCATCTCCAACGTCTTGATTCCGAGCACTTTGTCTCAACAATGCTGCCTTGATGCGTGCTCCGAAATGTTGCTTGTCGCACGAGAGAAAAGCCGAGTTGACGATTCTTGATCGAAGAGACCGCTATGAATCCCAAGAGTGCGACGTGAATGGTACCAACTGCTCCGTGGGTTATGGCAACCGCTCGAAAGCTTGTTACGCTGATCCCAAGCTTGTACAAGTTCAACATTAGAGCGAGCAGCGACGTTGGTGTGGTGACCCAATAGCCGTACGCGACACCAAAGTAGTAGACCGCACAAATGAGATGGAGCAGCGCTGCGTACGACCAGATCCAGGCGAACACTCGTGGAGACACTTCGACATACTGAGTGCGGGCTTGACGAAGGGGATTTGCGTTTGATGGCTTCGGCACCACGGCCATCCTTCAAGCAAAAAGTCTCCGGCTCTCGGTAACCAACCGATGAGAGCTGTGTACACAGCATGGAGCACGCTATTCTTCACAAGCACGACAAATTTAACCTTCCGTGAAGAATACTTCGCAACCGGATGCCGGACGAGTGCACTCGACCTGTCCGAGACCGCCGACAACTGCAGGCAATCTCCGCCAATCTTCTGGACGAAATAGCCCCATTCCGGTCGAGCCGCGCAGCGCTGACAGTGCTAGGAGGTCGTTTCCGACCCGCATACTTCACGCGACTGACTTCCTTCTTCTGTCCGTCGTGGGTCCCCGCGCCAGCACAACGATCAAGGACGGAGCACGGCGCACCGACGGATGCACACTGCCTGCTTGTGGAGTTCATGCGGAAATTCTGAACTTAGCAGGCAACAAATACGAACTTAGTGGTATCTCTCTTAGGAGACATGGTTACATCTCTATACAAGAGAGATTAGTCCCAGACCAGCACCTCTCTAATACGATATAGCTACATCGCGTCCCGATCGTACCGGTCCAAAACCGGTTTCTCGCTCCAGTTTCTTCTTCATCTACAAGCGAGAAAGCACGATGCAAGTGGAAGAAGACCCGAGCTCGCAGTTTGTCGACTTTACGAACGCTACGGCGCTCGAGCAGTTTGTCTCGGACGCCGAGCAGACGCTCTTGGCGTGGCACCTCGGCGGCAAAGGCCACGCGTCGGCCGATGCGCTCGGCCACGCGTCCCATTTGACGCGCGTGCTCGAGTTTGAGCAGCCGCCGCGCAAGCCCGATGGCTCGATGGCGTCGACGAGCGCGACGACGCACAAGGTCAAGTACGCGCTCACGCTCTTTCTCGCTCGGGCGACAGCGTCGCACAACGACGACGCGACGAGCGGCAAGAAGCAATGGCAACAAGGACGCGAGCACTTTACTCCGACGATGCTCGCGATTGCCGACGCCAAGCGCGACGTCGCGATGTGGACGGGCGGGGAGAATGCGATGGAGACGTGGGAATCGGGAAGTGGTGCGATGCCGGTGAGCGCAATTGCCGCGAGTGCCGAGCGGTGGTTTGGCGTCGACGAGTTTTTGCTGGTGACGCGGACGTCGCTGCCGTCGGAGCGAGAGAAACGAGTGCAACAACAGCAACAGCAGCAAGCGCTGACGCGGCGACTGTCGCGCACGGCGCTGGTGAAGGACGGCAAAGTCGCAGTCGACGACCAAAGGACGGACACGGG
>JAADWR010000262.1:0-12606 GCA_023336345.1 Pythium inflatum | reverse complement strand
TTGGACGCGGCGCTTTGGGCTCCTCAAGGTCTTCAACTCGGCGTCCGATGACGCGCGCATGGCCCGCCTCCTCGCCGACGGTCTCATGTACGGCGAAGGCCCGCGCTTTCGGCTCCGCGAGAACGCGCTCTACTTCTCCGACATGTACGCCAAGCAAGTGCTCAAGTACGACCTCGCGACCGAACGCACGACCGTCGTGTTTGAAGCCGACGACTACGTCTCGGGCCTCGGGTGGCTCCCCGACGACCAACTCCTCGTCGTCGCCATGAACTCGCGCCGCATCCTCGCAGTGAATCCAGAGACAAAGCAAGCGACCGAGTACGCTGACGTCTCGGCCGTCACGCGGTTCCGTGCCAACGACTTTGTCGTCGACGTCTCGGGCTGTGCGTACCTGGGCAACTTTGGCTTTGACTACACGAAGATGCTCGAGGCCACCAGCACGACGCTCGTGCGCATTGACACGGACCGCAAGGTCCACGTCGACTCGACGGGCATGCTCTTTCCCAACGGCAGCGTGATTACGCCCGACGGCAAGACGCTCATTGTCGCCGAGACGTTTGACGCTGTGCTCACGGCCTTTGACATTGGCGAGAATGGTCAGCTCTCGAACCGCCGCGTGTGGGCGAACGTCGGCGTGCCGTGCGACGGCATTGCGCTCGACGCGGAGGGCTGTGTGTGGGCGTCGGTGCCGCAAATTGGTGCCTACAAAACGTGCGGTGGTCTCGTGCGCGTCCAAGAAGGCGGCGAGGTCCTTGACGTCCTCGGTTTTGGTATGAACGGCATTATGAACAGTGTCTTTGCATGCCAACTCGGCACGGACGAGACGACGGGCAAGCACTTTGTCTTTTTCCTCGAGTCTGTGACGAGCGAAGAGCATATTGTGGTCGCAAACGGACCCGAGGAAGCGCGCAAGAACGCCTTTCTCAAGGCCATTGAAGTGCCGGTCGGACCGGCGCGCCGAGTGGATACCGATCGCTACTGCGGTGGCTACTGCTAAGTCCACCTACGTTTTTCAGCTCAGAAACGCTACAGCAGTTTGTTCATTCGCGCATAAATGTACGTTGCAGTCAGTATCCGAAAAGTCTCTTGTCTCCTGGCACTTCAATTACAGCTGCGCAAAGACCACGACGGCTGCGAACGTCACGGCGACGGTGACCGAGATCGTCGACGCGCTCGACGTGGGAGTAGCTCCCGTGGTCGCATGCTTTGCGAACTAAGCAGCTGTCGTTGAAGACGTCGGTGCACTTGTAGAGCCAACAGTCGGCGAAGCGGGACCGTTCGACCCGCCCGATAATTCGCTCGCAAGCTCCTTGCACGATGTGTCCATGGCGGCCTTGGTGTCGTCATTCATCTGTTTCCACGTCACGCCGTCGGCCGTGCAGTTGGGAAACGCTTTCATTATATACTCGCCAAGCTCGAGTGTTTTGAGTTCTTCGCGGTGAAGAGACCGTTGGAGTTGAATTGCATGCTCGTGCATCAACCGCTCGTCCACCGATTGGTGGGAGGCGTAGTTCTCAAAGAGCTCACTAGTAGTTGGTTGGAATGGTTTTGAGTTGAGTTGAGAATTCCCGTGATGTGGGTTTGAGTTGGCATACGAGTTGAGAATCTCATCTCACCTTGAGATTTCCAGGGCCAACAGAGTCCCGCCATAATCTGATCCGAACGTTCAGTTTGGCTGGACCCTCAAACTCTGAAAACCCGATTTTGCTAAGTGTGGCGTATAATGGCTTTGCGTGGCACGGTGCACGTCGCCTCCACATTACTATGAGCCGTCGCCAAAGTCGAGCAGAAGCCACACACTGCCAATTGATGTACAAAACAAGTGGTGGTGCGGTTGTCTTCCTCTACAGCTCTCAGCGGCGGGTTTCAATCAGGCGGCAACAGCATCAACTGCAAGAGGTAAATGGCTACGGTACAGTGGCTCTCGCGACGAGCTGTACACTGACACCCAACAGAGAACAGAGAATGCATTCTCGAATGCTGTTGTCGACTTACCATGCGACTCGATTATTAGAGTTCAGGTGGGCTCGCACGTACGGCACAGTAAAATTCGCGCAAAATCCCTTGTTGTGGGGTAGCTTCAATCCACACAGGACTACTACTGTCGGCGCATGAGTGGTGTTGCAGGATCTGGATCAGACGAGTGGTGGTGGCATCGATTGCTAGACGACATTGTAGGCTTTTGCACTCTCAACCCTTTGGACACTTTCGCGCACTGTCGACTTGAACTTCCCGTTGTCGACTTGCCGTGCGATTAAAGACGAGTCGTGCAGCGAACGTCGTCTCTCGATCGAGCCGCGTTGGTACAAACAGAGCGTTTTTCCGGCCACAATGAAGGTCGATCGCGCCATCTCAAACACAGGAAAGTCCCAGTCGGGACCAAGAACCAGCTTTGGAAACAACCAAATTCGTCAGAGCACTTTGTTCATTCATACATGCATATATGTATCTTGCAGCCCGTATCCGAGAAGCGTCTTCTCTTCTTACAGTTGCGCAAAGACCACCGCAGCAGCGACCGTCACAGCCGCAGCGGACGAGATCGCCGACGCGCTGGACGTAGGAGTAGCCGATGGCGCCGTAGTGGTGCTCGCTGGCTTCGGTGGACGACGCACCAGCCGCTGGCGTGGGCGATGAGCTCGTCTGCGCACTTGTCGAGCCAACGGTCGGCGTCGCGGCGCCCTTTGACCCACCCGACGAACCACTCGCAAGCTGCTTGCACGCTTTCTCCATCTCACCCTTCATCTCGTCGAACGTCTGCTGGAGGGCCACGCCTTTGACCGTGCAGTTGGGAAACGCCTTGAGCATATAGTCCGCTTGCTTGACGCACGGCATGTCCTCGCACACAGTCTTGACGGCGTCGGCGGCGTCCATCGAGGCCGTCGACCAGATCGTTGTGTTGCGGTAGGTATCACAGGCCGCCGTGAGCTTCTGGTACTCGGGCTTGGCGTCGAGCTCCTTCCATCCTGGCTGCGTGGAGCATTCGGCGGCGTGGGTCGATGCCATCGCGAGGGCGAGCGAGGCAACAATGGCAGCGGTCTTCATGCTGGTAATCTGGAGCTTGTGGGGCACGAGGTAGTTTGAGGAATGAGCGGTAGGGCAAGCGAGCTCCGCGCGTCGAAACGAGACTTGGAGCTTCGACGACAGGTTCAACCTAATGTGTCCAGGGGTACCCATTAGGATTGGACCAACGTGTGGATGGCGTCCAGTGGAAAGTCCAATTAACTAGTATCTTGTCTGGACCACCGTCTGGATGCCGGATTTTCATACGTTCGTGCACCAAATATCTCTTTCTGCAGGTCTCCAATGCAGGATCTCGAGCGAACGAGCACGCACCAGCGGCGACCGCATCGATTGCGAGAGGTCAATGGCTGCGTTCGCACGTGCAGCCCGTTGGACACTTGCGCCCAATGTCGAGTCGTCATCCGATTTTAATCGTGCACGACTCAACTTTGTCGTTGAGCCGTTCGCGTTCTGAGTTCCACGCTTCGTCCACAGCGTGATCTCTGGGTTCTGTTCCCACGCGTCTTGCAAACACTGTGATTTGTCGAGCTAGAACATCGCCAAACTGATAGTAGGGTCTTTCGTGTACAGAGTAAAAAACGCACGAGTACATTGAATGGAACGAGCGTCTCTAAGCGCTCGGGCCGTGGGATCACCGACCAAAGTGCTTGAGCTCGAGCGGCCGCGTGATGAGGTACGCAACGATCGCAAACCCCCACGCGAGGTAAATGCCGACGTCGCCGCCAAACGGCTCCATGCCGGCCTTCTTGGCAATGACACCGACGTACCACGTCTGGCTCATGCCGAGGACCGAGCCAACGATGCCGCACGCAAACGAAAAGACGGCGGCGAGACCGACCGGGAGCTTCTCGGGTTTGTTGTGGTCATCAATGTCGTAGCCGTCAAAGCCCTTGCGGAACACAAAGTGCTCGAGGAGACCAACGGCTGAGTACGCCGAGAGCCAGTCTACAATACAAAAACCAAGTCAGTCGCATGTCCGTCGCCTCTCCTTCAGCAGATAATACGTACAGCCAATGACGTTCATAAAGTTCTCGAGCACGGTCTCGAAATGCTCGTAACCGGGGATCGCAACGATGACGTAGATGATCGTGCCGATGAACGTGTAGATCGGACGCGGCACGCGCTGGGCCCAGCTCCCAAAGACCTGGAACGTAAGCGAGACCGAGTAGATGTTGGGGCAGTTGTTGGCAATGATCGAGAGCGCGAGGATGATGATGCAGAACTTGCCAAAGCCGCCGAGCGGCGGCACGAGGAGCGCCGCTAGCAAGCCGCCCGAGCCCGACTCGGCGTAGCCCTTGGCAAAGCTCGGGTCGCCCGAGCGTTCGTCGGTCGCGGTCATGACGGCCACGCCCAAGAGCTGCGTGAACAGCAACGGGACGATCAAGCCAACGTACGTCGAGATGAAGATCTTGACCTTGGACTGCGTCGGCGGCATGTACACCGTGTAATCCGCAGCGTACGACGACCAGCCGATCGCAAAGCCAAAGATCGTCGCGCCAAAGCTAAAGATGCTGCCCATTTCGGCCTTGCCCGTGCCCATGGGGATGTTGACGTACGCGCCCGAGTGCACGAGCTCAATGAGCACAATGATAAAGACGATGCACGCAGGGATCCACGACCAAAACTCGTACGCGTGGACGACCTTGTAGCCGCAGAGCGTGACGAGGAACGTGCACGCCGCGATGATGATGATCCCGCACCACCCGGGGACGTCGCCGTTCACCGCGTGAATGAGCTCGGCACCGACAATCGTGTTGATCGTCGACCACCCGAGGCACGCAATGACGTTGAAAACCGCAATGAGCTTGACGCCGTGGTAGCCAAACCAGTAGCGCGAGAGGATCATTTGGCGCAAGCCAAAGTGCCCGCCAAAGCACGAAAAGCTCGCGACTGGAATAATACCGACAAGGTTGAAAAAGATCACAACGAGAAACGCGTCGCCGGCGCCGAGGTGGAAGATCGACTTGCCGAGGCACCCGAGCGCAAACGACGAGATGACCATGTTGGCCGCGAGCCACATCGTGCCGACGCTCGTGACGTTGGTGTCGTGGCGCTCCGACTCGGGCACGCGCTCAATGCCACGCTGCTCGATCGTAAAGAGCTCGCGCGCCTTTTGCTGCCACGTCTTGTCGCCGTGAATGACCTCGGTGACTGGCACGTCGCCCTCGAGCTTGGAGTACTCGCGCGTCGGCGTGGCGAGGCTGCCACGGTCCAGCGGAGAAGCCGTCGACATGACTACGAGTCTGGAGTCTTGGGGAGACTGGGACGACGACGACGACACGGAGCAAAAAGCGGAATGAGCGCCGAGGCGCGAGGCGACCGAGTCGGTGGCCGCCAGCCACTCGACCGCTGCCTCCGTCTCCACCACTGGCACCACCGTGTGGTACAGCACGGGATTACCGCACGCTCCATCCACTTCGCGGCCACTCATCGCGAGTCGGCACCGCAGAGAAAAGTGCATACATAATCGCCAGCTGGAGTCTCGGCGATTGGCTGACTCCGTGAGAGAGGCGGACCCGAGCCTTTCTCAGCATACTGTATTGGGTTAGGTATCACTTGACAATGTCACGGTTTTAGTATGTCAATGGGAGAGAATGTATCCATTAATTCCCCTAATGTAGTATGATGAGAATCAGCATGGACCGGCATCGCGCCGCAACCTGTCTTTTCAACGTCAGGCGGTGCGTGGTGAGGCGTAGAACCCCAAAGCAGCCAATCGCTTTGCGTCGAGTGATCGTGACACCTCCGACGCGGCGTGCGGTACGCGACGGAACTCGATTTGACGGCGGTGACAGTGCCACTGACACGCGATCAAAGATCCATGGAGCGCCTCTCCCATCAGCCGGCGTCCTGTGCTCGCGAGTCAAGAAGTGGGTCCAAGAAGCGGGAACAAGAACGAGAACGGAAAACGCGGGAAGACTCAGGTGGCTCTGTGATCATCCACGGGACGATCCGTCTGATGACGCTCCTCTCCTCGACAGCACAGAGCGTTGGAATCCAAAGCTCCTCCCGCTGAAATGGAGATGGAAAGCGCGCATTCACTTGTGCGTCTAATGCTCGTCAAAGTTGTTCTGTGCTGAATGTGAATCCAGCTGCGTAAGGGAGATGCCATACCACGGCGGTATGGCGTGAAGTATCAGGTCAGTGCTTCAACATAACGTGTTTAACAGGACGATCCCACGTTGCCTCGTGAAGGCAACAGAAGATGTTGAGCATTGCCATCGGCGCTTGCGGGGCGAACGAGCGGATCCATTCGTTGGTAAAACGACAGACTGGAGTTCCGGTGTGTAAATCACGACAAAACGTGTGGACCTTCCAATAAAAAACAGAACCCCAGACTCCCGAGGTTTTCCGTTCTTGGTCTCACAACGCAATCGCTTCCTCTCGGACATATCGCAGCGACTTGGCCGAAGGTCCTTTCCAACAGCGGACAACGCCGCAGTGCGTACGCGCCTTGAGATGAATCAATCGCTCTTTGCACGGCACGGCAAACGCTAGCACAGCCGCAACGACTCGGCAGTCCATACTCCTGAAAACGCCAATTTGGTCCGCAATGGAAGGCGACGGCGCGAAGCCACAGCCAGCGGTGCACGATGAAACGGACGCAGCACCGTCGCGATTGACTCGATCTCTTCCAGCATCTCACCGCCGACAATGATCTCCGCAAACTCGAGTCGATGATTCTGGGCCAGCAATGTCTTGAACGTCTCGACAAAGCCGTCGTCACGGTGGTGGAGCAGGCCAATACGGACTTCACGGAGCGTTTTCGAGACAGTCGACTCGGGCATCGCGAGTTCATGGACGAGCGGGAAGAAATCGATGCCACACACGTCGAGAGAGAGCACTTCAAGACGACAACGGCCATTGTGATAACTTTCGATGGTCTCATCGACGATATGCGGCTCACAGTGGCTCAGCTGGAGACTGCAGAGCTGCGGACACATGGTCAAAATGTTGCGTATCATGTGGCGCGTAAAGATCGCAGGATCCGCGACTTCCAGTGTGAGGGACTTGAGATGCTCAACGGGAAATACCGCTTGAAGCCACCGAAGCACCGTGTTCAAACGCCCTTCCTCGCACAGGCCAATGTAAACACACCCACTTGTCGTCGTCGTGCTGGAGCTAGCAGCGGCATCTGCCTTCTTGATATTCTTGAGAATCCCAACGGGTACTTGCTGCCAGCCGTGACTCGATGGAAGACAGATCATCGCATCATCGTGCCCGAGGATCGTTGGTAGTGAGATCGAGTCCGAGATGCCGTACTCGTCGATCAACGACTGACCGAGCGTCGTGCTTGCATCCAAATGTGCTGCCGTCCATGGCGAATCTGCGGCCTCGATAATCTCGAGAGCGCGTTGCAAGGCGGCGTCAATGTCTGCACCTTCCCAGGCGTCGTCCGACATGCTGAGGAGCCGGACGAGACCGACGCCGAACTGCTCACCGACTCGGCGATCGCGACGCGGCTAGTCAGCGGCACGCTCCAATGCACCGTGAGCGTGTCGTGTCCGCCGGAGATCCGCGCGCTCATCGAACGCTGCACGACGTTTGATCGCCTCGCGCGGCCCACAGGGCTCCACGTCGCGTACGAGCTGCGAAAGCTTGCGCGCGTGGTGTAACAAGTCACCAACCGCGATGCACGCAGCCATCCACAAGACTTGTTCCGTGGTCGTTGCACGTAACGATGGTCAATACGGGGAAGCCACCAACCGCATGGTAGTAAGCTGCGAACACGTGACGACCAATGTGACCGACGGAACGAGCCTCATCTTGGATCAGCTTGCCATTCTCAGCTGCCTCCTTGTCAGACACTGTGCCCAGTTTCTTCGACGATTCCTCTTCGCTCTCTTCATCAACAGCCTCAAACGCCATTTCCTTCGGCTCCTTGAAAGGCGACAACAATGATAAATCCTGGTTCAACTGGGACACTTCCTCAAATGTTGGCAAGTCCGAACCGTCAACCTCGGTTGACTCGCCACCATTCATCACCACCACAGGCACGGCACCATATTCATACGTATGCTTCACAAATGAGTGCGCCGGCAAAGGAGACACCAACGGCTCGTACACTGGGCGCGACAACGTCTTCCGAGTCTCCACCAAACGACCGTTCTCGTCAATTGTCACAGCTCGGGTTTGTCGGTTCTTCCACCGACAAACCCGAGCACGAGCTGGCGGAGCCCAGTATCGAGTCCCAATTACAACTGAGAACAGCAGCCGAGGAACGCGTGTTTGGCTTTGGACACGGCCGGATCGACACGTGGAAACCACTTTCGCAAGCCGACAATGATCGGACACCCACGCTCACACTCGTACTCCGACAAGTTGGTCTGGCGCTGTCGTGTTCCATGTGGTAGGGCCCAACGTTGAGCGCCCTCAATGCGAGACGATGCTCCAGTATCCACCGAAGCGTAGTCGCTACTTGCGATGCCAGTGCTTTTGTCTCGCGCTTTTGTTTTGCGGTGCGACGGGACTTCGATCTCGAGTTGAAGCAACCGAAAACAAGACGTCGGTGATACGCTATGGGGCTCGAAGAGAACTCAACAAAGCTCGCGCACCCGTGACAACTCGACACGGACAGAGAGACTGCAGCAGCGGCATTTGCGTCCGCCACGTCGCGTCAAGCGGATCGGCGGCAACGACGCACGACTCGAATGACTGGAGATGGCGCCGATTCAACTTCAGGAGCTGATGCCACGCGAGCGATTTCGCAGCGCGTACGTGCTCGAGCGACCGTCCCAATAGAGGCTGCACCTTTGACGTAAGCCCGTCATGGTCATTCTCCGGCAACCGCACAACCGTGACACTTGGAGTCGACGGCTGGGCAAGGTCGCGATCGTGAATGTTGTCCAGCTTGCTTCTCTCGATCCACCCGAGTCCGTAGCCGACCGCAATAACATGAACTGAGCTCGGCAAACGCTCAGTCTCCGTTGTGGCATCTAGCAACTCTACGCATGTTCCAACCGTAACGGGCACGAACTCACCTGCATCTTCCGTCGCTCGCAAACAAGCTCCGGCTCGGGTGGTAGCAGTTCGAAATGCGGGTCGAGTCGGCCACGAACGCGCGCGTAGCAACTGCAAGAGCCGAGCATGCGACTCACTCGCGATTGCGGAATCCACCATATCCGTCTCGAGCCCAAGGATCGATGGTGGACATCCCAGCGCAACAAATATCTTCAACATATCGAGCTCGACATCGGAGAGGAACCCAAACCACAAATGGAACTCGCGCCACAAGCTCTGCTGGTGCGCGAGTGGATGATGCATCGCATACAAAAGCCACATCCCGTCGCGAAGCGACTTTGCGACCACGTAGAGGCGACGGAGTGACTTGCCGAACGGCAAGACGGAGCATAGTGTTTCGCACCAACAAAGTCTCCCCTTGACCGCTGATAAAATCCACCCACAGATCCTCGACCCACCCACTGGCCCAGCGACGCCAAGCGCCTCGGTGAAGATCGTGCGGAGATCCGACTTGCGGACATGCTCCAGCGACATGTTCTCGACGTGCATGGGAACGTCTTGCGAATAGCTGCAGCCCACGAGTGCACGGCATCGACGGACGGCTCCGACAATCGCACTCCCGTGACTCGTACTTCCCAATTTGACTTGAACAGTGCTTTATCTGCGATCTGCGACTGCCTTGTCCATCGACCGCGTTATCTGCTATAACACCAGCGCAATATTTGGGGGATCGTACGCTCCCAACCCAAGCGAGAGCTTCAGTTCACACTCCAGTGGCTGGCGTTGGTTTCATCGACGCTTGGATCAAAACGAGCGCAAGAGCTTGATCGACGTGCGAAACACTTCACTTCGATGGATCCCTCTGGTGGGCGAGACGCCAAAGCACGTCTCAAGAAAGAGCGGCACCGACTCGCACGACTCCTCCGTGAATGAGAGCATCATCAATAGAAACACGTGCGCGGTGCTCGACACTGGGATCGTGAGTATGTCGGACAAACGCGGCGCGGCGATGACACTTGCCCAAAAGTAAGGGTTCTCATCAAAACCGTATCCGCGGCAGCAGCTCACTGCATAATAAATCTCCAAAACTTCACGCAGTATGCTGGTCAATCGCGAATCCGACTAGAACCGGAGGAAAGGGCTCCCGGGCCAATATACACTTCGAGCGAATCGACCGAAGACTGGACAGCAGCATCCGACCACGCGTACTTGATCGACTTGAAGACACGCACGCTTGCGCTCCAGTCCTTCACGAGGTCAGGCGGTAGATGTAGTTCAGTAGCCATGGTCGACTGACGGAGAATTTTTTAACTCGAGGACGGCTTGGGGAATTACTGGGACAGGTCGTATGTCACTTGCCACCTGAGCCAACTGTGGGATGTACAACGAACCGTAACACTCTGTCGTCTCGCGGCGCAGGTTGAAAAGTGAACAGTCCGTCCGTGTCAGCATGTGACGCCATTGGCTGATGCAGTGTCGAAAACACGTAAATCGTATGAATCTCCCACGTCGGTGATCAAAGATGCAGAGAATCTCTTGTTATCTTATCGATGATCGAGGTGGACGAACTTGTGAGCAGACATAATCCAAGCACATCAAAGGTGGATATGTCTTCTGGTTAGCATGCTTGTCGCGAGACGTGGCGATGGACACGACCATCAAACAGACACGTGTGGTGGCCCGACATCTCACCACGAGATTGTCACTCCCGCACCCGATGAAGTCCACAACGAGCCGCCGCACGCCCACGTCGAGAACAGAGGCAACAGACGTTTGGCGAGTGCAGCAGCTAAGGAACGCGCACTTTGCTTTGCTCGCTGCCGGATCCGCAGCCGGGAACTGCTCTTGCGTACCGCTTATTATCGGACACGCTCGCTCTTCTTCACAATCGCCAAAGCTCTGGCGCTTGTACTTGCCTTTGTGGACCAGCCCAACTTCCAGCGACCGCAACTGGTGTCGATGGTCCAGCATCCACTTGATCTTCGTCGACAACTGCGCTCCCAGTGCGTTCGCAGCCTCGCTCTCGACTTTGAGAGCAACAGGCAAGTCAACATCCACTCGCAGCGAGCGAAAATATGAGTTTCGAGGCACCCCGCAAGTGGTACGAGGCTCAAGAAGAGTTCGGGCGAGGGTTCGCAGCAGCGACAAGTCGACGCAAACGACAATTGACTGAAGCTGCGGTAACTGCGCTTGCCAGGTCGCGATTGTTGGTGCTGCCGTGAAACTGCACGACGTCAGAGACTTCAAGTGACTCAAGTCGAGCGTAACAAGCTGATCCCAGGTGATCGACGTCGGAATCGCCCCTCGCACATGTTGGAGCGACGAACCCAGTAGAGGCAACAGCTTTCCCGAGAGCCCATTCCCATCCAAATAAGAGTCGTAGCACCGATCACGTCGCTCGCAAGCCCCAAAATCTACGGCGGGCATCCCTGGGTCACAAAAAGCTTGATTATCTCGAGCTCAACGTCCGATAGCGTTCCCGAATACACTATGAGTTCCCGCCACGAACTTTGTTGTTGCGCCAATGGGTGGTGCACGGCGTACACGACCCACATCCAGTCAAGGAGCGACTCGAGTTTGACCTGGAGACAACGGAGAGACCGGGCGTACGGGAGCAACGAGCAAAGACTTTCACGCCACCCTGACTGTCCACGATTGCTGCCGTATGTAACCATCTTCAGTTCATCGACGTGCCCGCGCGCGTTGGAGCCATAAACGCCAAAAGCTTCTGCGAAGACGTCGCGCAGAGCCGTCTTGCTGGCATGCTCCAAGCTATCCCAACACGTGATGTTCAAGCTCATCAGCACGCTCTGTGGCATCGCGGCTGCCCACGACTGAACGGCACCCGTCGATGGCTTCCACCAATACGAGTTGCCGATTCGAACCAGCTTCAGCCGTAGGGTTTTCGTATCGCAAGACAAACATGGGTCCTCTGAAGGCTTGGCAAGTTGCTCGAGGATAGTGGTAATCGAAGTGAACATCGGGGACTCCACATCCAAATGCCTAACTGGAAGAGTCAACACGCACGCCATGGCTGCCGTTGCTTCCAGTGACTCTCCAATACAAACGGACGCAGGATCTTCATGGACATAGCGTATGCCTCGCTGTGAGACACTGGACTGCTGCTGCTGCCTCGTGGGGCATTAAAGAACGTCTGGAAAAAGCGCTTCAACGACTTCTGATTCTGTGGTGCGTTTCGGCTGGTGCCCAAGTCGATCGCGAGGCTTAATGTTGGGAACGCAAACGTGTTCTTCGACAATCGTGAGGAGATCAGAGTGTGCAGTTGCACGTTGAGCTTCACACTTTCCCAAAAGCCAGGGTTCTCATCGAATGCATACCCATCGCAGCAGCTCACTGTCACCAAGATCTCGAGCGCTTCACGCAGCGTGCGAGCAAAACGTCGAGTTCTTCCCAGCCCAACTTTTCCCAAGCCAACACGGACGTTCAGCCAGCGGAAGGATGAGACGAAGTGTGAGCGCGCGATCCAGTCCTTGACGAGCTCCTTTGCGAGACTTGGTGGAAGACTTGCCATCGTGATGCTTGAGATATTCGCAAATGAGGCCGTTGGTCCTTCCGAGGAATACGTGGGACGCGGCAGCAAGCCATGATTGACGTGTTCAAAGT
>JAADWR010000261.1:0-12631 GCA_023336345.1 Pythium inflatum | reverse complement strand
CGGCCGCGTGGATCGCTCCAGAAGTCTTGCGCGGCGAGCGGTACAGCGAGAAGGCCGATATCTACTCGTTCGGCGTGTTGCTAGTCGAAATGGACACGGGGCGCCACCCGTTCGCTGGTGTCGACGGCAGCAGCAGCGAGAACTTGACGCCGACAGGCTCAGCCAACAGCAACAATGCGTTCAAGCACGCCAACATGATGCTGCTCGTGAGCACCGGCAAACTGCGACCGACGACATCGACTGCGTGTCCATTGGCGATTCAATCGCTTGTGGGCGAGTGTCTCCGCTTTGATGCGCGCGAGCGACCGACGGCGAATGAAGTCGCGGAGCGTTTGCGCCAGTTGTTGGTATCAAATCCCTAGCGGAGAGAGTAGGTATAGTGAATGCGAATGATTGATGTGACGACGATGTGTTCCTTCCGACCTGCAACACTGGTGATGATGTGCAAGTTCTGAGGTTCTCAAAGAGACCTGTCTACTGAGATATGGGTGGCAATTCTGTTCTTTGAGGGGGCTGAGTTATTTAGAATAGCGCATATTCATTGGTTTAAAATTACGAATGCTACATCCGATAGGATAATAATGGTGTTTGCATAACACGATCTTTGCGCGTTTCTTGAACACAGAACAAGGTATAATTTGATAAACTGATACGAGCGTACGTGATACTAATTTGATCGTCTTTTGAGAATCGTAGGGAGGCACTTCGGAGACCGTGCTGAGAACTGTGGATCTCTCAGTGTGAAGCTTCCATTTCCGCATGCCCAGCGCGACGGCGAGCCGATGGGGCAAACGCACTCCAAGCGCAAACTGCGCGATGCGCGGCGAACTGTCTTGTCCAGAACGGAGGTCCAAGCGAACAACGAGGACGCGTGGGAAGCGCGAACCAATGGCGATAGGGCGGAAACCACTGCTGAGCTCCAAAACGACAACTTGAACTTGAGGTGGGCAAGTTACTATGTCAACGTTGCGGCGGTGCGCGCGCTGCTAGCACGAGGAAACGTGGACGTGAGTTGGCAGAATCACAATGAGGTGCGAATGACATGCGACAGCGGACGATATGGGACTCACAACGGCTTTTGTGTGTTTGTTTGCGATGGCGAGTAGCGTGGAGAGACGCCATTGCACAAAGCATCCGAACTTGGCTGTGCACAAACAGTCGAGTTGCTCCTGCACGCCGGCGCAGATCCCAACGCGACTTCTACGGTTCGTCGCTTTGCCGATGCTTTCGAGCCTATTACGGATGTATCATCACTAATGGCGCTGATTATGTTGTTTCTTCGGGTGTGCGTTGGATTAGAATAAATACACTCCATTGCAGAGAGCATTAAGCAAAGGGCATGTACAAGTCGCCGAGCTGCTTCTGGACGCCGGTGCAGATCTCCACGTGACTGATAGTGTGAGTTGCCGCACAGTGGCTTGCGGACTATGCTGGTACTAACGACCTGGCACAATGATCAAGAAAAGGAACACACTACTCCATGACGCGTGCAGACGTCGCAACAACCAGATTACCCAGCTTTTGTTGCGGTATGGTGCTGACGTTCACGCGAGAAACAGCGTACGTACTGCGCGAATAGATTCTCGCCTGCATTATATTCACGTGCTGCTGGTGCGACGTGGGGACAACAGGATGGCAAGGAACCACTGCACGAGTGCATCGATTCGTACCAAGATCATACAAGGGAGAGTTTGCAGACGCTACAAGTGCTCGTGTCGTTTGGTGCGACGTGGGACACCACGTGTGACGAGATCGCGGACAATAGAAAAGTACCAGCTCTTCGTGTCTGTGTGCGGCTATGGATGCAAGAACACAGCACCGGACTTCCGTTCACCAACATCCCCATTGAAGTCGTCAAGAGAAGCATTTCCGACGCACAAGCGTACATTGACGCTCTCCACCACTCCACGACAACCACGTTCCGTCGCAGGCTCTGTGTCATTGGGCCCACGCGCTGGGGCAAACGAGTCTCATCAAGTCCCTCACGACCGGAGAGTCGTCACTGGATCATCCCGATGACCGGCCCATCGGCATCGATATCTTCACGATGGAGTTTAACGACGGCTCTGACGCGTACACCATCACAATCTGGGACTTTGCCGGTCAAGAAGAGTACCAGCCAGCGCACGCCGTGTTTTTCTCCGAGCGCACTCTCTATATGGTGGTCGTTGATCTTCAGTCTAGCGCGCTGGCCAAGACGCAATCGGACTTTCGAGCCGATGATGATGTCGACTATGAGAACCGCCTGGACGAGTTTGTGTCGCGCAAAATTCTGCGGTGGATTCGACTTGTGTTTGCGCGCCAACCAGATGCCGAGTTTGTGCTCGTAGGAACAAAGACCGATGTCCTTCGCCACAGCATTGCGCGCATTACCGAGGTGAAAAAAGACTTGGCGACACGACTCCGTGCCTATGCAATTGCGTACGAGATGGAAGTGGATCGTGAGATCAAGGCCGAGGTCATTCGCCACAATGCGACCCTTGCAGAGGGAAAGGAAGATCCATCAGCAAGTCGCCAAGTCGACCGCGAGATGGTTGCGGTTCGCGAGCGATTGTCCGTGACTGCGACCGAGGAGACTGCAACGAACAGTCGAGAGCTGGATCATCTTCGAAAACTGAAGAGGAATGCGACCAACATGGCCCCGAACAGTGGCTCACGATGAGCTGCAAAGAGAAGCAGTGGGTGATGACGGCCAAGAACGACTTGGAACGTCTACTCGTGAGAGCCAAGAACAAGAGTTTTGAAATGCCCGAGTCGTACTCGGACGTATTGAGCGCGATTCTCGAGAGACGAAATGATTCAGCCCACGAACGCTCCCGCCAGCGCGTGCTCAATACGTTCGTGCCGTACGACGACCTTGAGGCAACGTTGAAGAAGAAAATACCCGCTCTCACCAACGTGCGCGAGATTCTGCGAACGCTCCACGACCTCGGGGACGTGCTTTGGTACGAGCACTTGGACACTGCCCGCTTCCAGAACACTGTGATTGTGGATCCGCTGCTGCTGATCGACTTTATCCGCCAGATCTTTGATCACAACTACAACGGCGAGACAATGCCGCACACAACGCTCGTGGGCCGTCCATTTTGGGTCGACATTGCGACCGACAGCAGCCTCGTGCTGTCGCTCAAGTGCGTGCTTCAGTATTTCCACTTGGTTTATCCATCGCGAGGCGAAATGAAGTGGGATTCGGAGCTCATGGTGCCTGCGTACTGGCGCACGAACGTCAAGTCGCATCGCCAAGTCGTTGGCCTGCCGCTTCGACTAGAACAAGGCCACGTTGCCAAGCACGTTCGATGGGAGTACCATTTCTCCAGTGAACTTCCAGACGCCGTCTATGATCACTTTGTCGTCTTGACCTATTCGTCGCTGCTCCCGCGTGTCGTTGGACCCGACGGCATTCTCTACTTGCCGCGCAAGAACGGCTTGTTCGCGTGTCGAGCGGTCGTGGAGCGCAAGGGGCGTTTTACGTTTATCCGTGTAGAAGCGCTCGCTGGTGACAGGGCTCCGTGGGGTTCGTTCGAACGTTTGATCCGAGGCATGGAGACAGTACTGAAGAAATTTCCCGGTCTACTGGTCACCCGCAACGCCATCGACTCGAACGGTGGGTCCAAGATCCTCGAAGTCGTTGTCAGCGATGCGCGCGAGTGTGATGTGAGTGAGGTTGACTGGCTGCCTTCCGATATGGCGTGGTATGACACGATTTAGGCGGATGAAAGGGGTCGTCACAACCCGACAAGTTGAAACGGCAGAGATTCGAGTCGTTGAGACGCCGCGCATACATACGTTTGCGTAACCGCAGACATTGGAATGGCGGCGACAAGAACACAATGATGCTGCCAACTGCCATCGTGCTTGTGCAGCGCTGCCTCTGCTTGGCTCCACGCAGGCGACCGACACCGGATGAAGTCGTGGGAACGTTTGTGTGGCTAACTGACGCCAAACGCATAGGACAGGGCCGTGTTGGCTCTCGTCACAAGTTCGATTTGGTAATAATTCGCGTTTCATCATCTGTCATGGGGCTACTTATCCACCTTGGGCATCGGTGTGCTTTACCAGACCTGGCACGTTCTGTGGGGGCCTCGGTGAGGAAGTGGTCGTTGCTCGCGCGAATGCGGCACATGCTTGCCGACAGCCCCACAGCTATCGCATTGCGTCCCATCGAGGCACCGGCACCGACTGTAGCGACACACGCCGCCGTTCTGGTACGATTTGCCGTTGCACAAAACGCCTCTTGAGCGTAAAGCGCGTAGTCGCGACATCGTTGAACGGCGACGTGGTCATGAGCTGCGCGCCGCCCGCACTGACCGACAGGCAGTTTTCCGTATCGCGCACGAAAAAGCACCCTTGGTCGCCATTGACGTTGGGCTTGTCGACAAAGTCGATTTGCTTGTTCTCGTTGGACGCGTCGCACGTCCACATGTGGACGCTGCCGCTCTCGCCGACGGGCTAGCTATCGATGCACATATTGGACGCTGGGTCGCCGAGCTTGAAGCGGCCGCTCGCAAAGTCGTACTCCACGTTCAAAGCAGTGTTCGCGCACGGTGCAAGGCGAATGGGCTCGTCTTACTTGTCGCCGACTTTGATTTGGTAGCCGGGGTAGAAGAACGTCTATTGTTGGTCCACGTTCAGCCGCTCGATGGCGTGCAGCTCCAGCCGAGACTCGTCTTGCTCGGTGCATTCTTGTCGGCGTCCACGCAGTACGTCCGCGTGCCTTGAAAGTTGGTCAGCGTGATCTGGAACGTATGGTCAGCGGACGAAAAGACCCAGCGCTGCTTCGCACCGCCATTGCAGTTCGACGTACTGACTGTGAGCCGCCATCGACGCGGTCGTCGGCAGCGAGGCAGTAGTTATCGGGCGAGCGAATCGTCTTGGCCGACACATCGACAATCCATTGTTGCTTACCAACACAGGTAAACAACGTCGGGTCCTTGTTGCTGTCGTGCACGCCGGTCGTGTACTCATTCTGGCTATATCGCTCGAGCGACCCACCCCACGACGTATGCAACTGGATCTCCCCTTGAGCATGGGCGTGGGTCTTGGTGTTGAAACCGCTGGGACAGTGGTTGACTGACTGAGCCGCACGGTCAGATTCCAACATGCGTCTGGCGCACGACAGACTCGTGGTGTGTGATTACTCCAGGCGTAACGCTCGTGCTCGCCGTCTGCAATACTGTAGAGTCTGGCAAGATTACCCGGCTTGCTAGATTTTTATGCCCACGTTGGCAGCGCCCTCCGAGTGAGCATGGCCGGGGCATGTGATATGCTGCGAGAAGCGTCTCTCCCACAAGAGATATATTCAGTTGGTTGTGAGTTTCCAGCACGTGATATGCCAAAACACGGTATAATTGATATCTGTCGTGGAGACTTGGAGTAGAGACCGAAAGTGCAGTACCGTACTGGTGGCTCTGCTGTAGCTGGGATGTACTAGTGTGCAGTAGCTGCTGGTACAGCCGAAATTCGCTCGCTGCCTTCATAGGAGTCTAGTCTAATGAATGCGATGCTGACGAGACCGTGACGGTGGATGGTGCCATCGAGGTCGTTTGCTGGATTGTTTGTCGACTCATGCGGGATTGAATCCAGTGCGTGCAACGTACTAATGGAACCAACCAGCTGGTCTCGACCTGGTCCTAACTGAGCCACACCCGCCGCCAGCGCCTGTGCCACTGTGCCATCACCAATCGATGAAGCCCCAACGGGCATGCGATGACAACCGCCCCGTCTTGTTTCGCCTCAAGAGCCCGAGAGTGATTCACAATATGAACGCAAACCATCGATTTGACAAAAGACGGTGAGACTGCTCGTGACCTCGATCACCGTCGAACGCGAGTGCATTCGCAAGTTTCCGCGCGTTGGGATGAAGTCGCACGTGTATCGAGTGCTCGCGCTGACGGTGCTCGCGGCAACGGCGTTGGTCGCGGCCGGAGAGCCACCAGCGCGTCGTTTTGCGGCCCCTGACGCGAATACTTCGTTGGAACTGTGCCACCGCATCCACTTGCTCCCGGTTGGAAGTGTCGAGCGTGCGCGCGCGCTCCAATCGTGTCCGGATCTCCACGCAGCAATCCCCAAGAAGTACCAAGACGGTCCGAGCCAGCAAAAGATTGACTATGGCACCGTGTTGGAGGCGGAAAGGGCAAAAAAGATCACCAAGGCCCAAGACCGCGTGCCGACGCCCGAAGAACTCGCGGGGCTCAAGGCGCTTGAGGACAGTCAACTCAAGTTGAAGAGCGTCGAAGACTCGATCGCAGCGAACAAAGTGGCACGCGAAGCGGACGCGGCCAAGGCCGAGAAACAAGCTGCCCAAGACCAGCTCGATCGAGAGGCGCAATGGAAGAACCAAGTGGAGGATCAGCAGAAGATCGACCAGTACAAGAACGACGTGAACGCCGCCGCGGCAGCCAAGGTACACGACGAGCTGGACCTGAAGAGAGTCGAGAAAGCCAAGCAAGAGTGGGCCGACTTTGAAACCCGAATCGCCGACGCCAAGGCCAAGGCGGCGAGCGACGTCCAGACCATTGAAGCATACAAAGCCAAGATCAAAGACGCGTCGGCGCAGCGAGACAAGGACAAGTTGCAGCGAGAAGCCGACGAAGCCGAAGCGAAAGCGGATGCACAGATGACAGACGATGCCGACAAGGCAGCGCGCGCGAAGGCGCGTGACGACCGGGCCAAGGAACGCGAGGCGCGAGAGAGCCAACTCGAGAAAGAGCTCGAGGAGGCTCGCAGAGCGCGAGACGACGCGCGTGATCGCCAACAAGCTCTTGTCGACGAGGCCGACACGCGGGCTGCGCATCGTGCAGAACAAGAAGACGCCGATGCCGCGCTTGCTGCGAACCGCAAGCGACGCCAAGACGCAGACGCCGAGCGTCAGCAGCGGATGGATGCATACAAGAAGGAAGAAGCCGACATCAATGCACGCCGAGAGAAGTGGGACAAGGAAGAAAAGGAACGCGAAGCGAGGCTCAAGAAACGCCAAGAGGAAGACGACGCACGCGCCAAAAAGCAGAAAGACGACGATGACTTGCTCGCCAAGAAACGGGAAGAGGACACGCCGCTCGAGAACCGCAAGAAACAAGACGACGAAGAAGAGTGTACGACAAAAGAAGTGAGCTGCGGGAGCGGCCAGTGCTTTCAGAAAAAGAACGATCCAAAGTCGAAGCGCTGTCAGTGCCAAAAAGACGACAAGGGCAAGAACTGTGAGCACGCGGGGTGTGCGTACGATGTCACGGACGGCGCTGGCAAGACATCCCAGAAGAAAGGCAACATGGTGAATGGTCAATGCGTTCGGTGGGAAGGGACGTACCGGTGCACGTGCAACAAGCCATGGCGGCTCGATGTCAAGTGTATGAAGATGAAAGGAACGAGTGAAGTCGAAGTGCCAAAGACCGAATGCCACGGGTTACGTGAGCTCGAGAACGAGTACAAGGATCAAGTGTGTGAGCTTTGTGGCCGTACGTGCTCGCTGGGACGACGTGAACTGAGCGTCAACGAAACATCACCAAAACTAGTCGAACGAGTGCTTGTGCCCTCCCCTGCTCCTGCTCCCGCTCCTTCACCTCCGACTTGCATCAAATTTGAAGCAAGCTGCAACAACCGAATGGCGCGCTCTCGGCTCCCATTCGTGCGTCCGCGCCTCGTCACAGCAAGTGGTGCTTCCAGTTTGGTCACTGTTGATACCTTTGAAGCCTGCGAGGACAAGTGTATCGAGCGCAACGGCGCTACTGCAGCACAGAAGAACAAGGAGCGACCTCAGATGAAACCAAGGAGCCACTGTACGTGGGTCTATGCCGAGGAAATTGTGAAGGCCCAAGCGACAGAGTGGAACTGCTACATGTTCTTCACAGGTCAACTACCAGAACTCGCTGAAGCACCTCCACCAGTTGTCACAAATAACAAACGGACGGCGTCTGGCCAACTGAAGAACAAGCCGGCGGACACGGGGTTCATCTCGTTTGTAGTCTATCCGCGCCGATGGGACCTGTATCGCGAGTACTCGGCCGATACAACGCCCAAATACAAAGTGCTGTGCGATCAAGCTGATAGAAGCCGCCGATACTACTTCTTCTCGGGCAAGGATACAGCACGGACCGAAGGCGATGGATCGTTTGTCGTGACAAAATTTCCGAATGCCCTCAGTTCTAGTTCCTGCATCTCGACTCCTGACACGGTGCTGGAGAATGCTCAAGCGTATGAAACGAGAGTGAAGAAATTAAACAGTGCAGTCGGTATCCCTTCTGCCTGGGCTCGCTACGGTATCGCTCGTCGTTCGCCGGCAGGAGTGACGTCTCTCTCTCAGAATAGCGGAATCCAGTGGACGTACACGGTCGATGATCAGTTCCGAGTGGTCGAAGCTCGCGGTGATATGACGGTAAAGCTGCACGAGGGGCCGCGAAAGCAGAAGAAGTTCGAGGAAGACTACAACGCCTTGAACATCATGCAGTATCTCAAGAAACAGAAAGCTCCCTTTTGTGCGGGCCACGTGATCGCGTATCAGCAACGACCACCAAACTTCTACTTCAACTACGTTCCCCAGCACGACAACTCCAACGGCGGACAAGGCGCGTGGCTGGGCGCAGAGATAGCTGCGCAATCGCTTGTGGACCTCGGATGCCACCTTCGTTACGTTGTCGACATTGACTACGATGAGAACGGCGCGAAGACTCCACACCAAATGAAGAACAAGCTTGAGCCATGGGCCACAGTGACAACGTCCGGCTTGCCGACTGACGCAAATACTGCACCAGGCCCACCAGACGATACGCACGAAGAAAAGGTCGGTACGCGATTCGCGTATGTCAACGACAAGCTCAAGTGTCACTACCGCTACCGACCGTTTGTCATGAGTCTGGATTATTCGATCATCGGTGGAACCAGTCACTGCGAAAACGTCCACGCTGCGTTGAACGTACCCCAGGCCGTATCGCGACTGATCGAAATCCAAGGCGCAAACATTGTGACGACACGCATATTCGCGTACCTGCTTCAAAAAGAAGCATCGGACCCCAGTCAAGCAACAAAAATCAAGGATATCGTTCGCGTGCTCCGCGTTGCTACAGCGATGAAGAAGCCGGGCGGTAGCACGCTGCGGATGTACGCCGAGACTGGCAACATCGCGCCGTTCAACGTTGTCGAGATGAAGTTTGAGTTCTTCGCGGCTTTTCTCACCAACGTGGAAAACAACGAGTGTTTGAAGGATCCTGGAGACCCGTCGTGTGACAAGTGGACCATGGAGCCGGACACGCACGTGGATGCCGCCGGTGACACTGTTCCGGCCCATTACGGTTTACTGTACACGCACGGCCCGAACAGTAAGTGCATTAAGGAAGACCCGAATGACCCGGACCAGATCATCTTTGCGGATAATGACGGCAGCGATGACTGCGCTCGCTTCGAGTACGACTATGCCGCCCCACAGCTCACGTTGAATCAAGCGGGTAGCTTGCCTAACTCGAAGTCGATCGAGGATTTGGTTTCCGGCACAATCGTATTCGGTCCACAGCGCGATCGCTGCCTCGAGAGGGACATGTCGATCACAGGCATGGCCGCTGATTGCTGGAAAGTACGCATCAGTTACTACGTCTTTGGGACGCAACAACGAGCGCTGGCGGAAGCCGATGATGGCGACGAAGCTGGCGATGAGGATACCTGCGGAGTGGACGACGACTGCGGTTGCGTTTAGGAACACCTTTATCGTTTTTGCAAACTGATTGTTGGAGTGCATCTACACTACGCGTTCTCTTGACGACTGATTCGCTCAGTCACGAACACAGTCATGTCGCTGTTGCCTGATTCCTTCGCGCACGTCAGTGAGCGCTTATCAAACGGAAGACCCATCGCGTCATGGAGGTACGTGGCCAACGCTACATTGCCCGCTGAAATGGCCGACTCGAGGAGCCACCCAGGCGCTTCTAGTTGACGTTTTTCGTGGAGAAACTGGACAATCTCGACGTGGCCTTTCACCACTGCCTCCGTGAGCGCCTTTTCCGTGCAGCCTTCCGTGCGATGTTCATGGAGGAATGCAACGACCTCCAAGTGACCGTTCATTGCCGCATAGTCCATGGCATTCGTGGTGCAGCCTTCGGTGCGATGCTCATGGAGAAAGCGGACGACGTCGAGATGCCCTGCGTACGCTGCATTGTCCATCGCTTTGGTCGTACAACCTTCCGTCCGGTGTTCGTGCAAAAACTTGACCATCGCGAGATCGCCATT
The DNA here is from genome assembly GCA_023336345.1 of Pythium inflatum. Taxonomy (NCBI): domain Eukaryota; phylum Oomycota; class Peronosporomycetes; order Pythiales; family Pythiaceae; genus Pythium; species Pythium inflatum. Next base: position 2,422 of record JAADWR010000261.1, on the reverse strand, counting down.
GAACGCAGCCTTGTCCATTGCCTTGGTCGTACCGCCTTCGGTGCGATGGGCGTGGAGAAACTCGACAACGTCAAGATGTCCGCGATCAGCCGCCAAATCAAACCCGCGCGTCGTGCATCCGACGGACGAAGGGTGGTTGTGGAGGTACATAATGACGTCCCAGTGGCGGTTCGCCAACGCTGCGTCCATCATCGCCGGTGTAATCGAGTTGGGCACACGAAGCTCCAGCGTTAGGAGCATCACAAGGTCGCCACTGGCTGCGGCACTCGCCAACGCACCTGTGAGATCCGAGACACACGCGTCCGGTCGGTGCTCCCACAGCCACGCTGCAATCTCCTTGTGTCTTTTCAGCATCGCGTGCGCGAAGAGCGAGCCGCTCCACGGTGCTGGTTCTTCTCCACTTGCCGTGAGCCACTGCAGCACGTCGAGGCGTCCCCACGTCACAGCGTATTTTGGTAAATCGTCCTGAAAAACTTTCATCGTCTCAAGTTCAGCGTATGCCGGCATGTGCCGCAGGCGACACACGAACTGGACGGCACGAAGGTCGCCGTGCGCGAGCGCATTGGCCCACCAATTCTGCTTTCGAGAGCGTGGTAACGTGGGATGCACAGCGTCAAACTGTGCTTGGAGCGAGTGCATGAGGCAGGGGATCCCGCGCTGGAACGCGGCGATCGTCGCGACGAGCGAGCGGTCGCTCAGCACTGCAAGCGCGGCCGACGGCGGCGCCAACGTGATGCGCTTGGGCGATGCCATCGTGGTGGCCAAGAGACAAGAAGAGGCCTCGGAATCGCCTCTCATAGAAACGATTAGTCAAATAGGCGATGCTAACGATTGGTTATATATCCACCAATCATGATCTGATTTCGGTTCACGACCAATGTAGCCATGGCACAAAGTCACAGGAAGGGGGGAGCTTTAGCTGTGTTGGTGACAACCACAATGCCGAACTGGGCGTCGTGCGCACGAATCGATTTATGATCCGTGCCGGCACGGCCAACTGACGCTCGTCGTGGAGAAACTTGACAATTTCACAGTGACCTCCAACGGTGCATCCTTCTGTGCGCTGCTCGTGAAGGAAGCGAACGATCTCGAGATGGCCTTTATACGCTGCATTGTCCATTGCCGCTGGCGTGCAGCCTTCAGTGCGGTGCTCGTGGAGAAACTGAACAAGCGCCAAGTTGCCACTGCTTGCTGCGTTGTCCATGAGACGTACAGCCTTGTGTACGGTGGTCGTCAAGATACCGAACGACGTTCAAGTGATCGTGTTCGCAGGCTCGATCCATGGGCAGCACCGCGTTGGCGGCGTAAGCGTACAGCACGCCGGTCGTGCCGTTGCGCGTGCCGCCCGCGAGGTTGAAAACCATGCCACACGTCGAGCCCGTACGCACGAGCTCGCCCAGCAGCCTCACAGGGCCGTTTGCTGTGATCACACAAACGCTGACAGTCGTTCGCCGGCGACAATGTCTTGAATCGTCTCGAGCACTTGTGTGGCAGACGGACGCGTCGCTGGATCAAACGCTGTACAAAGTTCCACAAGCGACCGAATCCACGACGGGCACTCGCTCGAGACACTTGGACGGAGTTCCCCCGTGCTCACAAGCACAGCGATCTGCGTGCCCTTGAACGACATCACGTCGGTCCCTGACGCCGCACTCACGCCCGCGTACGGGTGCCGACAGCGATCCAGTTCCACGAGCAGCACGCCAAACGAGTAGATGTCGGCCTTGTCGCTGTACCGCTCGCCTCGCAAGACTTCTGGCGCGATCCACGCCATGGTCCCAATCTCGCTCGTCATGGTTTCGTCGATCGCGATCTCACGGCTGATGCCAAAGTCGCTGAGCTTGGCGTGGCCGTGCGCGTCTAGTAACACGTTCTGGGCCTTGAGATCTCGATGGAGAATCGGAGACGAGAGCGTGTGGAGATACACGATCGCTTCGGCCACATCTCGTGCGATTCCAGCTTTTCTCTGGAGCTTCCGAGTGCTCCATGGATCTGTCCAGTCGTCACGACAAGGTCCTGGTTGGCCCCGTAAAGCTCCGTGGAGATCGCCGCCTTCCATGAACTCGATAACGACCGAAATATCACGAAAGCTCGTCCAGGAAACGCCGATAAACTCGACAATCTTGGGGTGCAGGAGCGTCGTGCACAGCCGAATCTCGTCAGCAAAGCGGCCGAGGATCTTGTTGTCGCGCCACGAGTCGGGAAGCAGTTGTTTCACGGCTACGGGTCGGTTGTGATAGGTACCGCGATAGATGACACCAAAGCCGCCGCGCGCGAGCACACGACCGAGCTGGACATCACGTTCGTCAATGCGGAACGGAGCGAGGCGCCCGCCGTCACGCATATCAGTTCGGAGCTGAGCGAGCGAGGCGTTTGCACTGCTAATGGGGTCGCTCGCGACGGAGCGATCGTTGGACGAGCG
>JAADWR010000260.1:0-12638 GCA_023336345.1 Pythium inflatum | reverse complement strand
TCCCAACTTTTCAAGGCTCTGTAACATCAGACAAAATCCATCAAATTTTGCGTTTGGATCACATATCTTGGTTCAGGGGAAGGGTTGTCGAGTTAGAGGAGCTGGAAAATATCTCATTCTGAGACATCACTCGACCAATCAGATCGCGTTTATCGTCAGGAAACCTCCGAACATTGATGCAAGAATGACAGTTGGTCGTCTCTGGCACCCACGGCTCGCTCTTTTCTCTCGGTCTGCTTTCTCCTCCTCCTCCTCTCCTCCACTCCCCATTTCCGAATTCGACTCCCAAGCCTCACTCGCACATAAACAAAGAATGCCGTCGCCGTTGACGTTTACCCCGAGCACGCGCGACACGCTCCAGGCCGTCGCGCCGCCCAAAGACGACGACCGCCGAGGCCGCTGCGCGTACCCGAGCAAGCCGTGCCCGAACGCGCGCGCCGTCAAGCTCAATGGCGACTGCCACAACTTCTGCGAGTTTCACCGGCGCAAGGCCAACATGAACCAGCGCCGGTGGCAGCAGCGCCGCCGCCGCCAGCGCCACGCGAGCGACCCGAGCACGCCGCCATCGCCGCTCAGTGACGAGATGGAGTCGGCGCAAGCTGTCATGATGCTCCAGCAGGCGAGCTATGCGTCGCCGCCGCCGGCCGCGTGGTCGCAGTACCCGCCGGCGCCGGCCATGGCGCCTCGTGTGCAGTGGGCGCCGCGTCCCACGCCACAGTACCAGGCTCCCGTGTTGCAGTACCACCCAGCGCCCGTGTCGTACCGACCAACGCCAACGGCCAATGTGCTTCAGTCGACACTGCCGCGCGCTGCGCCGTACACGCCGCCGTCGGCGCCGCTCGGTTCGATGATTCCGCCATTGCGGTCAGTCCGCGCGCTCCCGCCACTTTTGCCATCGCTGCTCGCGCCGCTCAAGGCGTCGCCGCCACGTGCACCGCCGTCGGCAAGCGTGTACACGTGCTAGACGCTGCAGTATTAGAATCGGTGGCTGTATTACTATTAGACCTCGACAGAGAGAAATGCATGATATTACTATTTTCAGGTGGCTTTGACTTGGACTCACAGTGCGAGGAGAAGGCAGGTGCCATCCAAACATGGATCGCCGCCCTTTTTCTCTCCTCGCTCTGCTAGATTTCTGGAACGAGAGATGCAACAGTAGCAAGTTTCCATCGAGCCCACGCTGTACAGTAATGGCTTCAAGCACACCCAAAGAGATTTGTGAGATTGGCCAGGAGCCTAAATTATATTTACGGTACACTGCTGTGTATCGCGACTTTCCAGGAACAGTCCAAATTCAAAACTTTGGAATGCGATTCCACACTTTGGAAGGGCAGCCACACTGTGGCTTGCGGTTTTGTGGGTTTGTTCCCACGCGCCATAATTCGCAATGATCCTTCGCGTGGGTTCACCACAAGGATGACTTGGGTGCAGTGAGCAGCTGCCGTCACTTGGCTACAGTATTTAGGTGACAGATCAGCGGCTGAGAGTTGGCGCTGATCATAATCCTAAAACGGGATTCCACGAGACGAAAACACTCGCAAGGATGTTTAGCGGAAACACGAAAACGCGCGGGAGGAAACGCCGTCAACTGGATGCATCAGGATCACCAGCGAAGGGTGCAAGAGCCACGCAACGGCCACTGGTGCTTTGGGTCCCATGCTGGTCCATGCGACCGCGTCGTATTCACAATGGCTGATTTGAACAAAATGCCTCGCGCTCCAATGCCCTATGCCCCCATGGATCTGCCAATGCTCAGTGCCCCAAGGAATAAACCCCACTCCCGGACTCCGGACGCAACTGCTGAACACCCGAGTCAACCACTTCGTCCTGGTGAAGAGGCGTCAGACTGACGCTGCGAAGGCGGTGCCAGTCTGGCAGTTGAAGAATGGGGAGGACGTGTCGGCAGCAGGGAAGAAACAAAAGCACGCGCATGGATACAACTCTCGGATCCACTGCCGTACGTACCATACAGGAATCTTGGATCTTGTTTGCTGTCAGAAGGCGCCAGTTGCCTGGAGAAGGCTCGAGCGCTGGTCTGACCTTCGGACAATCGTATGATCTGGACTCTAGTGTCGATGGAATCCACGCCAACTGGATCGCACTCGCTCCCCTCATGCGTAGAGAGAACCACACGCAGCTGCATTGAGATGGTGCTGCTTTGAAGCCGCGCGGAAGTGAGACCGCGATCCTGCACACGTCGCACATTCAGCAATAGATTCAAGCAACATTGCTCTGTTGGCAATTGGCTTCCTGCAACATACACGCTAAATCAGTACGTGGTTGAACTCATTGCCGTTGTCCTCAAGTCTCCTCAACCGACCCGTGGTGTTGCTGATGTCGGCCATCGGTCGTGGATTGCTTGTGTTGTAGTCGCGCTGGCGGCGACTCGCACGGATGTCAGCTCTTGCTGCAACGCCAGATACACTCTTCCTTCCGCTGTGCTGGTGTTTTGCTTTGATCTTGTCTCGAACGGCGAGGTCGTCGTCTTCTTTCGCAGTCAAAATCCGTCCACCACATTCGTACGATCGGCTCTAATATCGTCGGAAAACGGATCGATACGACCGTTAGACACGAAAGGATCTTGCTGCCATCGACTCTGTGAGACCCATCGCGAGCTTCAGCCATGGGGCTCTGGCAGACAGACCTAAAACACACGCCATGAGAGTCAGTGAAAGGTACTTCCATTCCGATGACCAATTCACCCACCTGCTCAGGACCGAGTGCCTCCATCACGACACATCTGTGGCTGCCTTTGGATTGTAAGGTCAAGCTCGCACAGTTTCTCTCGCGACGTCATGGACCCGACGAGTAACGAGGTCTTGTCAATCGAAGATGACTTGTTCCATTTCTGATAACGAGTCAAGTTGTCGGAGCAGCAATCGAGGCTTCTTCAAGAACGGACGCAGAGGTTTGTGTGCAGGGGTCGCCGCTGCGTCGTGCGTATTAAGGATTTCCAACAAGTCGGACGTGCAACACGAATGCTCGGCTTGGCTGTCTTGAGTGAAACTTGACAGTAATTGCGGGCGATATGTGAGACCCACGTCGTCACGTGTATGGAAATGTCACGGGGGCGAAGCGGTGAGGCAATCAAAGCTGAAGAGAATCACGTTGGACTGCTGCGTGACGCCTTGAGAGGCAAACTGCCTCTGTGATGGCAGCCATAGTCAAGAAGGACGATGGGTGGGAGTCGAAACGCCTTGCGGACAGGCGTTCTTCAAATCTCAGTGGTATGAGTGGAAACGTGTCGAAACTTGGCGATTGTCTATCACACACCAAGAGTCCGTCAGCCTTCGCTCCGACTTCAACGTGACGAGGATCGAACCGACGCGAATATTTCATGAGGTCGAAGGAAATGGGTCGTGTACAAATCTCCGAGTGTAGCGAAGAACGTTGTGCGGCCAACGCCGGGTGTGGCGCCAATCTTGTTGGCTTCGATTTGACGCCAAATGAATCGAGGTACAAAGGAGATCGGTAGGATTTCGAAGCATCCTTTCAACACGATCTGGCCGTTCCGCTTCGACCATTCAACGACCATCGTCAATCGCATGGACCTGGAGTCAGTGTACGTTGGAGCTCCATCCATGTATCTGTACATATGAACACGGCGATCAGCACTGTACTGCACCCACTTGAGTTGACTCGTAGGAACGTACCCGACGCATGAGCGCAAACTAGTACATTTCACCGTTCGAGTAAGAGCCCGTCGGCCCATGGACTTGTGTGTTGTGTTCATGTTCACGAGCCGCCGAGGGAATGTCTTCCGTTTGTATTTAGTACGAGCGGTCCTTCTCCAGCAGTTTTCGATTGTCGTCCTTGTCGTGAAGAAGGGTAGAGAGCGCAAGTGTGGCTGTACGGTCGTTCATCGATATCGGGAGCTACGACGATCCCGCTGAGAAATCGTGGATGTTCTCGGCGCTCGGTCCGGCCCTCTAACGCCACTGCTGACGAGCTTGGGTTGAGATGGAGTGTGCTCAAGTGTTGGGCTCAACACAGAGGAGCAGCCGAACTTACCGTGGGTCTGTGGGTGGTCACTCGTACTTAGAAGAGAACAGGGACAAACCTCACAGTGTGTCTGTCATCGCGGCGTTGGAGCGGTTATCGCCTTCAGCAGGTGATTGGTTTGCACGGGACCATCTCACCAGTGCATGGCATGGGGTGGGACAGACCCACAACAGTCACCAGGGTCGATCCGGCGACCACCCGGTTATCAGCCGAGAGCTCTACCGTCAAGAGATCATGACGACGGTCTCTGATAATATTTGTGTCGTTTCAGCTTTCCTAATGCCGGCGGTAGACGAAATGCAGCGACGCCGTCGTCGTCCACTGCTCCACGCGCTCGAGCTTGTGCGTCAGCGGTTTCTCATCCAGCGCCGCGGCATCGACGCCACGGCCCAAGCGACCATGTTCAATCACCACGCGCACGTCGAGCGCACGGTCGTCCGTCTCCAGTCGCACGCACCAGCGCAAGCAGAAGCAGCACGACGCGTCTCCTGTCGACGACGATGACGAAGCACTCGGCCAGAGGTACAAGTTGACCAAGACTTCGCGTGTGTCGCGGCGAAACGACGCGACGTAGTGCCCAAGACGCTGCACGCCGAGCGCAACGCTGCTGGTAGATTCACCGGACGGATAGACGCGGAGCCAGCGCGGTTTCCCGTCGAGCACAAAGCGCGAACTGCGCGCGACCGCCGTGTCCCGTCGACGTGACGGATTCCAGAGCGCCGTGACCGCCAGCGTGGCCGGGACAGCGTCGTCTTCGACCGCAATATCGAGTCCAAGGGCCTGGCGCCACGCCCAGAGCATGACAAACGCCGACGGTGTCGGCGTATGGGATCGGCCGCCCGCGAACCACTGAAGGCTGTTCAAATCCATGATCCAGACCGCAGCAAAGCCGCCGAGGTCGCGCATGAGTGTTGGATCAACCGCTGTTGCTGGTCGCCGACGGCGTCGCGGGCCCAAATCACTCCCTGCCAGAAACACTTCGCGCGCTTGCGCGACAAACGACTCGAGACCGCGGCACACCTGCGATGAAGAAGGCGCGGTTTGGAGATGTCGCTCCACGTCGCTTGCGAGCGTCGCGAGTGTGCTGTTTGGAGCGCGCGTGGTCGCTAGAAACGTGTCGACACGACGATCCAGGCGTTCGAGCGATGCAAAATACGACGCATACAGCGCCGCCTTGTCCAACAAACCGGCCGATGCCTGCTCGACATCCGTTTCGTGACTCAATAAAAGCTGACGATCGAACAAGAGCCACAGCGCAATACGAAGCACCGCCGTGACGAGCGGAACAGGGAACGAAGCGCGTGGCGACGGAACTGGTGGCCCGAGAAACGCGCCGAGTGGCGCGTTCGACGCGTTGGCAGCTGCAAACGGTGTGAGCACGACGCGACGGATTTCTGGGACGACAACGTCAAGTGCTGTGGCTGGGAGCGTCTGTAGAAAGTCCACGAGCGACCCAAGATGGTGCGAAATGCGCACGATTGCAGGGGGCGGCAAGAGCGAGAGCGGCGATGCATCGCCAGTCGGCGACAATGGCGAGAGCGGACGTTCAAGTGTCGGCGGAGGCGACAAGGGCGCGGACTGGTGGGTCAGCGTCTCGAGGTGCGGCGCGATATCGGCGTCCGACGAGACCACCGACTCTTCAGATGCGCGCCAGCGAATTGCGGTTGCTCCAGCATTGTCATCCGCCGTCGCTTTTCTGTCGCCGACTTCAGGAGAATGGGTCTTGGCGTCGGTCGGCGCGCGGCGGAACGAAATCATGCGAAAGTCACGCGACACGGCTTTCGCAACGACTTCGCAGCGGTCGAGTGCGTCGTTCACGACAAACACGTAGGCTTCAAAGACGTGCTCGGTCGCGCGCTGCGCTTTCGTCGCGCCGCTTTCCCACTGATAGTACCACCGCCCACTCGGATTCACCTCAAACATCCACGTTGTCTTGGAGAAATGGATCGTTAGTGTCTTCTTGTGGTCTCATATACTTAGAAATCCAACACGTACGCGGTCGGCCGACGCCATGAGCCGCGCGCCAATCCACTCGCCCGTGGCGTTCGTGTCGGTTTGTTGGTTCTCGTGAAACATGGAGCGCGCGACAAACTGCCCGAGCGCGAGGCCGGGCATGGCTTTAGGGTGAAAGTGCGCAAAGACACAGAGCGACCGATCGCCAATGTCACCGATTGTGAGGTCGACTTGGAGATAGACGGGTCCGCCGCAGTAGCTCCGATCAACGTGGCGCGGGCAGCAGTGCGGGAAGCATCTACGGACGCGCGAAGCACGGTGAGAACTGTGGAGGGGAAGGCGTCCTCGTGGACGCCCCAAGGTGTCCTACGGTAAAAAGTAATTCTGCGTACCGAAGAATCTGTGCCACCAAAAGAAAAGCGTGAGTCGGTCGGCACGAGCATGGAACGGCTTGTTCAGGCTATCCTACCTTGGTGCCGCGCGTGCGGTTAGTGCTGTGGATGCCACACGTGACAAGAACCTGTCAGAATAAAATATCGACACGGTATGGTCTCAGATTGAGAAGGCGACGCACCGCTGGTACGCGTCGTGGAACATGGTGTCGTGCGGACAGTTGCGGCGCGCAAAGCCGCACGCAAACGCGACGGGCGAGCGGCGCTGTGCGCGACTCGTCATGCTGCGCCGACTGCGTTGGTCTCTGGATCTGATCTACTGCGGAAACCTAAAGAATTCAGGTGCAGCCGCCCCGCGTCGAGGACTGTCGCGTCAGGCACACACACACACTGTGGATCGAGCCACACAGAACAGGGCGGCAAGTCGAAAGGGCAGCTGGGGCACACTTTCAACCTCGTTTTTGACTCAACAGAGGACACACGATGTGAAATCTTCGCAATCTTCGCCGCCGAGAATAAATGACGCTGAAAAAACAATGGGCGTGATGCCAGCCGAATAGATTACCTCGTAAGAAAGCGTGTCGCATTTTTGAAACTGCCAGGACGCGGGGTGACACTGCGGAATTTTACGGAGAAAATTCCGCCTTCGACGACTCGAAACGGCTAGGGCATGATCGTTGCGAGCAATGGGATCGTGGAGATCGCTGGCCATGGCTTTGCGACGGTATATAAAGAAGGAACAAAGAGTTCGCCATTTTCCGACGAAAGAAAACGCGGTGGGCAGCACCAAGTGCGTCAGTGACGGCTTTAGAAAAGATGGACCTGTCCGCTCGTTGGTTGGAAATTCGTTTGCAAGCGTCCACCGCGTTTCGAGCCACTCTCGAGCTTGCCTTTCCCGTAAGTTACGACGTTATGTTCGCCCGTTTGAAACTGGACAGCCGTAACTTTCACGGGGTTCTTCCGGAGCATGCTGAAATTTGGCCAATCCATACGATCGACTGCCTGCAGTTGGGCAAAATACCACTGCTCACCTGTCCCAGCAAACAGGGTTGGAGGAACTGGAACTTCAGCACCGAAGTGTGGCTGGACAATCCCACAGTTCTCAACACGCCGATTAATGGCTTCGCTCCGAGCGGCTCGAGCTTCTGCGTTCGCGCGTGCGCTCGAGTATCCGTGTCCAGGTAAAGTGCTGCTGTACGGTTTAGCTGAGCTGGACGAATGGGGATTACGTATGACTGGGTCTTCTCTGTTGGTAGAGCAATTCTTCCGCACTCGGGTGAGAGAAATGGACCCTTCGTGCCAGCTCCAGGCGTGTTCGAGCCCACGTTGACCACGAGTTGTGTGCATAGTCCAGAGTCTCGGCACACTCAAGTTCCAGAGTTCCGGATCCAGAGACAAACGCGTGAAAATCGTCGAAACACTGGATGCAGAGTCCGGATTTCAGACCACTGGATCGAATTCACAGGATCGGAAGCCCTGGATCAACTCTGGATCGTGAACTTCGAATGCTGGAAGCCTTGCACTCGAGTGGGATCTGCGGCGTTTGCCCGGAGTTTGTCATGCAGCTCGATCACCAGAAAGTACGGTACTGTTTGATTCTGGCCAAGGGCAAGGGCACAACGTCAAGTCCTGGACTCGTGGCTGAATCCAAAGCGCACGAGACGAGACTGACACACGCAAGTTGTCCATCAATACTGCTACCGGCACCAAATGCACCTATTGCTCCTATTGCACGGGTCGTTGCCGTTTGCTGCGGCAACATGAGTGTACGAAGCGCCCCCAGTTCTTTCTCACAACTTTTGTTGTTCAAACATTCTCTGTTCGAATAGAGAAGGCGATGGAACAAGATGAACACAATCGCGCCACCAGCTTTGTATGGACTTGTTTGACCAGCAACACAACTGTAGGACACGGATCCAGCTCAGAACGGACTGGAATGCGCTCAGTTCTTTTGTGCTGACAGGACCGTTGGGACCATTTTCCGGTCTCGTGTAGCGCGTGTTCTCGACACGCAAGGAACGCGTTTCGCACATGATGTCGGTCGAGAGAGTGGCGTCAGCAAGCACTGTGCTCAAACGAAGAATGGATCGTTGAACTGCCGGTGGCGATTGAGGGTGCGAATTATTCGGACGGCACAGGATATATTTCCTCTCAAAAGGTACGTACGACAATGTTGTGCTGATATCTCATGATCTCCGCTGGCACTGACACTGAAAGGATAAAGGTGTCCTCCACCAACTTGTTCTCATCGCAAGTGAACAGACAAAGCAAAGTCAAGGTGATCCAGTCGCCAGCGACTTGAAACCGGCTCTGGATTCCAGAACACTAATCGTTGGAAGCACAGCATGAAGCGAACGTCGAGAAGCTAGCTTCCGTGCCTTCGAAGGTGTCATAACAGCACGAGCACCCTTCAGCCCAAGGAAAAAGAACACACGGCAGGGTATCAATCGACAAGCAGACGAGGCAAGCACGTGCAGAATGCCACGACGTTCCGTCACGACTTGAATCGTGAAGAATGTGTGCATCGGGTCGCGAGGACTGGCGTTGGAATGACTGCTGATCGCTTTTGCTGGCTGTTTGGTTGCGTAGCAGAGCGATTTACTATGCGCACGACCACGAGCGCTCACTTGGTCGATTTTGTTCATTTGATCTTTCGGGTCACCAGGGACAAGATCCGGCAAACGTCAAGCAAGCACCTCTCAACGCTATACGGCATGGGTACTGAATGCTCAAGTCGATCATGATCGACAAGCACAGCGTTTCCACAGTCAATCGGTGGCGATGTGAGGTGCAAGTGAAGTGAACGGATGGATGTACATGTACGTAAATTTCCATGGTATCCATTTAGGATGGATCGCTTCTTACGTTTCCAAGTGGATACGGTCTCAGTGCGCCGCCTGTATTCTACAGCTCGGTCCGCTTCTCCGTTCTCCACCGCAAGTTGCCCACCTGCTGTGAACGACCTCGCCTGGCTCACGCTATTCTCGTTATTCTCGCCACACAGTCTCATGATCGACCGCCGATCTTTCCTCGACCGTTTCGTCGTTCATTTTGACATTTTCTCTGTCGAAGCCAACGCACACGCCGCTCATGGTCGCAGCTCTTTTTATCTACGCGCTTGTTGTGCTCATGGGTCGGGGTCTCGCTGTGACTACTACCAACGCCACAGCACCGCACGTATTTACGGACGCTGCTGGCGATATCTGGCATCGTGTTGATGGAAGCCACGCATTGGAACAAGAACCGACGCGAGCGACCATGTCGGCGACCACACTTCCTCCTTCACGTGGTGATCTCCAGCCGAAGCACAACGCTACAACGTCCACCTCTGTGAGCCACCACAGTACGCCCGTGACTGGCGCAGTGATCGGTACAAGTAGTCGCTTGGTGCCCGGTTTGCGGGGGTGATGCAGAGCTCCCCCTGTGTGTAAACGACCTAATACAGTCCCAATCCAATCCAATGGCGCAGTGATCGTTGGCGCCATTGCGATTCTCTGTGTCGGCGTGGCTGTCGGCGTTGCCCAGCGGAAAAAGCAGTCGAAAAGAGCTGTTGACCACTGATCAAATACTAGTACGCTCATTTGCAATGAGTCGACGTCCTTCTCCTTCTAAAACCTGCTACTGTGTACCGCATCCCGCGCCTGCACAAGCTTGGAGGGGCGGCGGTAAGAGGCTGCTACAGTAGTACAACTCATTATCGCGCACACAACAATCGACGCTATAATCATCAGAACACGACGGGCGATGCTCGAAACAAGAGGACAGTACTCCAAACAGTACACCCTCCCAGGCAGCAAATAGGGCCCTCCACATGCGCGTCTCCAGACGTATCGACACTTTAGTAGTCACAATGATACAAGAAGATGGCCTTTTTCGGCGTGACGCTTATAGGGTCTCAACACCGTGCTTGCTATAGGCCAACCACCATTGTACGCCTTGCGATCGATGTTCGTCTTGTTCTCTTGTCAAGAGATCTGCACGCGATGGTCCTGATCCAAATCCTCATCACGACGCTTGTTCACGACGCGACTACTTGAGTGCGCAAGATAACGCCACCACCAAAACAGGACTCAACCACCCACGAATGTTTCACCGCCTCGTACATTACATCCGGTGGTTCCCTCGGTGGACCTTGAATTCCTTCTTGCGCAGCATTTTCGCCAAGAGCTTGGCGCGTTTCTCTCCACCGGCCGAGTCGGTCGTTGGCGTCGTCATGCTCGCGACGAACGCACGCCCCGAGCGCATCGACGCTGTGTAAATATCGACAGCGTCATCGATCGGACCGTCTTCGAATCCGCCTTCGCCGTTTGCACCGCCGCCCATGACGTACACGTCGTTCGACACAATGAAATTCGATTGGTGGCCGCGCCGCGACAACGACCGGACACCCCGGTCGTTGTGATTCCCGAGAAACTCGACGGTGGACGCACGACCAAACATTGAGACGCGCGGCGGCGGGACGTGCACCATACGTGGTAATTCCACCATGTGCTCGAGTTGCTGCGCTGTCTCGAGGTTTCGCTGGAGGACGCGGCGCCGGTGGAGCACAACGCGCTGCAACTCGGCACAGCTCGAGCCCGCCGCCGGCACACAGAGACCGCCATGGCGCCACGGCTTTTCGCCGCTCGTGCCTGCTTCCATCGACACAACATTGGCTGCGGTCGCGACATCGAGGAACGAGAGGCGTAGGCCAATGTTGGCAAGCGCGACCGATGACTGAATGCACACAACGCCGCTTTGGCGCAGCGCATCGAGAAGCGCCGCCGTCTCGAGGATCGCGACGAGCCGCGGCTTGCGGCCGCCCATCGTGTGGAGCGTGCGGGCATGGTCGAGCGCGCGCTGGTCGTCCCCGGTAAACAGCACGAGGTCTGTCTCTCGGTCGGCCACGGCGATGCGCGTGCGAGCGGACGCATCGTCATCCACGTCGCCACGAGGTCGCGACTCGGAGCGAAACGGTGCGAGCGAAGGGACCACGACGTCGCCCCGTGAGTCTGCCACGCGCAAATGATCTTGCAGAGCATCCCACTGGGCTGCGAAGTCGTCGTTTAGCAGCGGCAGTGCGACGTCAGCACCGTGAAGCACGAGCTGCAGCGCGAGTTCAAACGCAGCGTCATCGTCACCGACGATCACGGCCTTGCGCACGGTCAGGAGCGCCGCGTCGTCGTGGTGGTTGGTCGCCGCGTCAACGCGGGCATGCGCTGACTCGAGATCGTGGCCGTCGCTTGGCGTCCCGGGCGTCACGCCTTCGAGTTGTATCGTTTTATTGCCACCAGCCAACTGGCTCTCGCCCGCACGTGTGAGGCCCATGGCACAAAGCACGGGGCCGACAATCTGGTTCACGACGACGGCCGCTACGATCGTCGCAGCAAACTCGGCGGCCCACGGGTCTTTACTGAGCCCTTTGATTTCGTTGGCGAGCCCGAGCGCGACGCCGGCTTGCGGTGTCATCGTGAGCCACAAGTTGTTGTACTGGTGCGGCGGGAGCTTGAGGAGAAAGCGACCAGCGCCGTAGCACGCGACAAAGATCGCGACGTACCGGAGACTCACAAACAGACTCATGAGCGGGATCGCTTGGGCCACTTGATTGAGCTTGAGCGCGGCGCCCGTCATGACGAAAAACGGCAGAAACACAAACGGCGCAGCGGCGTCGAGAATCACGTGCATGTCGTGGCGGATCTTGGTGTAGTGGCCTGCGAGGCACGAGGCGACCATGAGCACAAGGAGCGGCTCGAATTTCACGTCCCAGACGTGCCCAAACGCCTTCGACGTGGCTTCGGAGATCACGGCCGTGGAAATGTAGAAGAAGTAGCCCGCAAAGAGCCACAAAAAGCCCTTGAAGTACAACGAACCGACTACCGCCATGATGCCCGATGGTCTCTCGTCGTGCTCGTCGTCGTGCTCGTCGTGGCTCGGGCCAGGGATCGAAAAGATCGCGATAATAACAAGGCCAATGATGGCACCGACGACCAAGTTGGAGAAGACAATCCCGAGCGTAAACAAAAGATTCCCAAACGAGATCGCGAGCTTGGCGCAGTAGACCGACGACACCACGCGCGCAACGGAAAACGACACGAGCACGACGAACTCCGCTGTCATCGTCGCGCCGAGCATGAGGTTTGTGAACGGCCCGACGCTGTCGAGTTCAATCTTGATCGCCATGACGGTCGCAGGGGACCCGAGGACAGCGATCGAGGCAAAGAGGAGTGCGATCGCGAGCTTGCAGGCCGAGTCAAACGCGCCGTAAAAGAACGGCCCAGCGCCGAGCGTCAGCACGGCCGTGAGGAGGACCAT
>JAADWR010000259.1:0-12639 GCA_023336345.1 Pythium inflatum | reverse complement strand
GTCAACTCGGTCATCATTGGCCTGTCGGATTTTGAAATCGTCGACAGCAAACTCAATCCCGCGAGCCACGGGCGGCAGTTTGTCAATGGGCAGATCGTGGAGGCGTTCTCTGTCCGCAACTTCATCGTCGAAAAGTCGGAACTGCCGTCGACGATCCTCTTTGCGTGCGAAGCTGTGATCAAGATCATTGCGTTTGGCTTTGTGAGCGGTCCCGGGACGTACTTGCACGACTCGTGGAACCAACTCGACTTTTTCGTCGTGCTCTCGAGTCTCGTGGGCGTGCTCCCGGGCGTCCCGAATGTCTCGTCGATCCGTACGATTCGCGTATTGCGTCCGCTGCGGTCGCTGTCGATGATCCCGGGCATGCGGCGGCTCATTTCCGCGCTCCTTAAAGCGCTCCCGGCCTTGGCGAACGTGCTCATTCTCCAGCTCTTTGTCTTTGCGATCTTTGGGATCCTCGGGATCCAGCTCTTTGGCGGCAACATGAATCGAAGGTGCCGCTTGACCGAGTTTGCGATCAAACTGCCGCTCCTGAACGACTCGACGCCGCTGTGGCCCGTGCCCGTCGACTACCTCACGCAAGTGCTGGCCACGCCCGAGGTCTTTCGCTGCATTCCGGACGCGCCGATGCTCGACGACGGCGATCCCTTCGTTGACGCGTTCACCAAGGAGACGTCGCCGTGGCGCACGCCGCAAGACTGCTTCTGGCCGATTGACCAGTCCGACATGCTGCTCTGTGTCGTCCCCGGCGTCACGGGCAACCACGCGTGTCCCGAGAGCCATACATGCGGCTCCGACTATGACACGTACGGCAACCAGCGCTTCTCGCTCTCCAAAGTCATGGACGCCGCGCTCTACAACTCGAATCTCAACTGGGGCTACACCAACTTTGACAACATTGGCCGCGCGTTCTTTACGATCTTCCAGTCCATCACGATGGAAGGCTGGACCGGCATCATGTACATGGTCATGGACGGCGGCTCGCCGCTTGTCGGGTCGCTGTTCTTCGTGATTCTCATTATCTTTGCGTCGTTCTTCGTCATGAACTTGACGCTCGCCGTCATTTCCGACGAGTTTAATATCGACGACGACGACGACGTGCCGCCCCCCAATGCGCTCGAACGAAAAGCCTCGATGTTTGCCCACCAAGCCATCCACAAACTCCAAACGCAACGTGAGAAGCCGCGGTTCCCAACGCTCTTCAAGATCGTGTCACACCCGGCCTTTGGCAGCTTCATTATGCTCGTGATCCTCGCCAACACCGTCGTGCTCGCGCTCGACCACCACCCGATGCCGGCCAAGCTGGACACCGATCTAGAGATGATCAACTTTGGTCTCTCGTGCGTCTTCCTCGTCGAAACGATCCTCAAGCTCCTGGGTCTCGGCTTTCGCCTCTACGCGCGTGACAAATTCAATCTCTTTGACGCGTTCGTCGTGACCATGGGCGTCCTCGAGACCGTCGCGTCGCCGCCGTCGTTCATGACGAGCAATTCGGCGCCACGCAAAGGCGCAGTCTCAGCGCTCCGGACGTTTCGCATGTTTCGCGTATTCAAACTCGCGCGGAACTGGAGCTCCTTCCGCGGGCTCCTCGAGCTCATTGTGCGCGCGGTCGCGAGCATTGGCAACTTTGCCGTGCTCCTCTTTCTCTTTATCTACATTTACGCGCTCATGGGCATGCAGTTCTTCGCCAACACGATGCGGTACGATAGCGACGGGTACGTGATCAGCGGCGACGGCGTCGACTTTTGGCAGGGCAATGTACGTCTGTATACCACGAGATCTGGAACGTGAAAGACTGACATGTGTGGTTTGTAGCTCCCGCGCAACAACTTTGACTCGCTCTTGTGGTCGGTCGTCACGGTCTTTCAGGTCATCACGGGCGAGAACTGGAACAGTGTCATGTACGACACGATGCGTGGCAACGGCTGGGCCGCGTGCGTCTACTTTATCAGCCTGGTACGTCCCTCAGGCGCTCTCTATCCTCTTGGGACTTAGGCGTTTGTGTGTAGGTGGTGTTTGGCAACTTTATCCTCATGAACTTGTTTCTCGCGCTCTTGCTCGACAACTTTGATAACGTCGGGAGCGAAGACGACGTCGCGCGTAAAGCCGAGGAAATGAAGATGCTCGCGATGCGCATGTCGTCGATGAAGGTGCTTCCGGAGAGCGGATCGACGCGGAAGCTCCTGGTGCACCAGGTTTCAGTCGATAAAATCCACTCAGCGACTCGGCACCCGCCGACGCTCGACGAAAAAGACGCCGATCCCGCGATTATCGACGACGAGCCCGTGAACGCCATTGACTTGGATCATCTCAATGAAGAGTTGGCGCGCGAGCTCGACGCCCCGCAGGTGCGACAGCGCGAGCGGAAAATGGGCGCGTCCAAAGCCCCGCCGAACCCGCGCACAAGCTCCGTCCCGACCATAGAGAAACCCGTGCCCAAAGTGGACCCTTTCGTCGACGTCGCGCTCGACGCTGCGGCCGATAAACCAAAGGACGCGCCGACTTCGACGCCCGACAATGCCTTCAAGCTTATGCCGCCGACCGGCAAGCTCTTCTTCCTCATTGACGAGAATAGCATGATGCGGCAATACGCATATCGCTTGATCATCCACCCGTGGTTCGACGGCCTCATTCTCGTGCTCATTGTGATTTCGTCCATTTCGCTGGCGCTCGACAATCCGCTCGAGCGCCCCGACTCGAAGCTGAAGCTCGCGCTCGCGAAATTGGACACGGCGTTTGCGTGCGTCTTTATGGTCGAAATGGTCGCCAAGATCCTCGCGCTCGGTCTGATTGCCCACAAAGACTCGTACTTGCGCAAAGGCTGGAACATCCTCGACGGCCTCATTGTCGTCTCGTCCATCATTATGCTCGTGACCGACTCGACGGCGAATCTCGACAGCAAAAAGTTCAAGTCGCTTCGCTCGCTCCGAGGGCTTCGGACCTTTCGCCCGCTGCGCATGATCAGCCGCCGCCCGGGCCTCCGGCTCGTCGTGAACTCGCTCTTTGAAGCCATCCCGAAAGTCATGAACGTGCTGTTCCTCTGTCTCCTCTTCTACTTTATCTTCAGCATCATTTCGGTCAACTACCTCAAAGGGCTCTTTTACGCGTGTCAAGGCGACGTCTTCAACGCCCTCACGAGCGACCAGCAGGACTTCCTCACGCATCCCGTCGCGCCTTGGAGCGCACTCTCGGCCGAGCAGCAAGATTGGTTTGTGAACGGCACGTGCGCCGGCTTTGCGACGCTCTCGGGCAAAATCACGTCGCGCTACGTGTGTGAGTGCTGGAACGCCAACTGGGCACTCGTGCTCCCGCAGCACTTTGACAATGTCGGCAACGCCATGCTCACGTACTTTGAGATCTCGACGACCGAGGGCTGGGCCGACGTCATGATCGCGGCGATCGACGCGACCGACATTGACATGCAGCCGATCCGCGACAATAACGAGACGTGGGCCTACTTCTTCGTGGCTTTCATTATGGTCGGGAGCTTCTTTGTCGTGAACCTCTTTGTCGGCGTGATTATCGAGAACTTCAACAAGATGAAAGTGCTCTTGGGCGACGACTTTCTGCTCTCGGACGAACAGAAAAAGTGGATCGAAGCGCGGAAAGCCGCATCGCGCGTCGTCCCCAAGCGGCGCACGACGCGGCCCAAGCACCGAATCCGTGGCTTGGCATTCGATCTCGTCAACAAGAAGCGGTTTGAGTGGTTCATCATTCTCTGCATCGTCGTCAACACGGTGCTCATGGGCGTCCAGTACTTTGGGCAGCCGACGAAAATGATCAACACGATCGGTGTGGTCAACGAAGTGTTTGCGGCCGTTTTCACGGCCGAAGCTATGCTCAAGATTGTGGCGTTCGGCCGCGCGTACTTTGACGACACGTGGAACCAGTTTGATTTCTTTGTCGTGCTCGGGACGCTCTTGAGTATTTTGATCGAGGCCATGACGGGCGCGTCCGTGCGGTCCCTCGCGATGCTCGTGCGCGTGTTTCGCGTCACGCGTATCATTCGCCTCATCAAAGCGTCCAAGAGTATTCGCCAGATCCTCCTGACGCTCTACATTGCGCTCCCGGGCCTGAGCAACATTACATCGATTCTCTTCCTCATGCTGTTCATTTACGCGACCATGGGCGTGCAGTTTTTCGCCAAAGTCAAGCTCGCCAACAATATTGACTCGCACGCGAACTTCCAGGACTTTTGGACCGCGTTTCTCTTTCTCCTGCGGGCTGCGACGGGCGAAGCGTGGGACGCGTGCATGCACAACTTAGCGAACACGCAAGACTGCATCGACGACCCGCCGTACAACGAGACCATGTGTGGATTCAACAACTTTGACGGCTGCATTCCGATCAATGGGTGCGGGAGCCCCGTGGCGTTTCTCTACTTTTGCACGTTCACGCTGCTCGTGACGTACGTCATGCTGAACCTCACGATCGCCGTGATTCTCGAAGGCTCTTCGCAGTCGCAGTCGGAGAACGATGACGAAGAAGAGCCACTCTTTGAGCCCGAGATGCTCGACGAGTTTCAGCTCAAGTGGGCCGAGATCGACTACAACGCAACGGGCTTTATGCACGTGCGCAAGATCCGCATGCTCATTACGCTCTTGGAAGAGCCGCTCGGGCGGAAAGACGTGCTCTTTGACCGCAACGCGTTCATCATCTACATGTGTACGTGTCGTGGTTGTTGTCTATCCTCACGGATGCTGGCTAATGACGAGTCTTCTACACTGTAGGCGGACTGAGCTTGCCAGTGTACGAAGGCGACACGATCTACTTTCGCGACGTGCTCCTGGCCATGGCCCGTGAAATGATCAAAGAGGTAAGCGTACGGCGCTGAGGGGGTCCCTACACAGACGCCTCATCATGGACTAACATGCGTAGAATGTCACCGAGGACCTGAGCGACTTGCCGATGCCGGGCGACATGCCGAGCCGCTTGTGCATGGACTACGAGGCGCACCAGTACTACGCGATCCGCATTGTCGAAAAGCGCGTGCGGCAGTGGCTCGACGAAAAGCGCGAGCACGAGCAGCGCGCCATGGAAGAGTACAAAAGCAAGATCAAGAAACCGAGCGGACGGCCGAAAAAAGTGCGCGACGCGCGCGTGTACACGATCGGGTAGTGCATAGGTGTATGGAATTTTGGCTGCATCTCGCTCGCCCAATGTGACTAATCTACCGTCGACTACCGCGCACCTGCCCGCCGTCGCGTCCTCGCGCGCCGTCGCGGCTGCCGTCTACAATCATAAAGCGCATGAGTCTCCGTGTTGAAAGTTTCATAGTTGCACTACGTACCTTTCCGGAACGCCCAGTCGACGCGGACTTTTTGCCCCAGGATTTCTTCGCCGTCCATGCGCTCGATGGCGTCCTTGGCGGCCTCGTAGTCTTCAAACTCGATGAGCGCGTAGCCCTTGACAAAGCCCGAGCGGCGATCGAGGTTCATGTGGAGGTTCTTGACCGGCGCGTCTTCGCCAAAGGCGTCGAGCACGTTTTCTTCTTGCGCTTCTTCGTGCACGCCCGTGACAATGAGGATCCAGCCTTCGACCGACTTGATCGCGTTGCTGTGGTCGCGCCCGCTGTCCTTGAGCTTCTCGAACACGCCCTTTTCGTCCGGATACCGCTCGGCGTCCATGGCGGCTGTGCCTTTGCCGCGGCCCTTGACCACGCGGCGGCCACTGTTCGTCGTGAGCTCCACGCGGCGGCCGGCGTCCGCTCCGCCGTCCCCTCCGCCGCGCTTGATCGAGACGTGGCGCGGACGCTCCTCCTCCTCCTCCATGGCCATCGCCGAGTCGCTCTCGTAATCCACTTCGTCCGCCATCTTCGCTCGCCAAGCAAAATTCCCAACGGGAGAATGGAGGTAGTTTACCGTAAATGGAGCCGCAAATACCATTCGAATATCAAATTTCATGAATGGACTGGACCGAATGGGGGATTTACCGTAACTGATTCTCAAAAATACGATTCAAATCATGAAACCAACCATGGTGTGTCTCTTGCACACCAAACTTCATTGCAGAATCCTCAACTACAGTACACACACATGTAGCCCAACCCGTGCGTCTTCTCTCGCTTGATCGTGTCACCCCAGTGGCGGGTGATCCGTATTCACGTCTTGTTCCACCCTATGGGCCCAGTCGTGCCTGCCGGAAGGCCTCCATGCATCCCGTTGTCGTCATCTTCATCGTTGGTCTCGTCCCTGCACGGCATGCCTGTGTTGGCGCGTATCGGCTGGACTGGGGTGGCGCGACGTCGCGGCGAAATAAGTCGAGTGGCTTCTTAAATGTCTTGCCAGATCTCGTTAAAGGTCGAAGCAGTCTTGGCTGAAAGCCTCATGTCAGACGTTCTTTGATCGAAAGCGTTGAAACGAGCGCTCTAGAGGCTCACCTTGTTGCACGGCGTCCGCAATCTTGTTATCTTGTTCCTCGATCAGCTCGGCCTTGAGAGCCACGTCGCTCGCGCGCTCGGCAGGGATCACGATCACGCCGTTGATATCGCCTCGGATAATATCAGCGTTGCGCACGACACAGCCGGCAACCGTAATGGGACAGCCAACGTCGACTACGGTCGTCGCACCGCGCTGGCCGTGGACCGACGTGCCCTTTGCAAACGCCGGAAATCCCGCAGAGCAGAGCTCGCCAACGTCGCGCACGCGCCCGTCCGTGACGACACCAGCAACGCTCCGTGCCTTGGCCGCGGTTGCGAGCAGCCCGCCAAAGACCGCGGTCGTTGAACCGGCCGGCGCGCTGATCACAATGACCTGGCCCATCTCCGACGTGTCGACGTAGCTGAACGGGAGCTTCTTGACGGCCGGGCCGTTCGATGGCATGACCTTGACGGTCATCGCGGGGCCGCAAATGTTCATGGCGAGCGGATTCTCGTACCCACGCACGAGGTCCACGTCCACGAGGTGGCCCTGGATCTTCATTTGCGCGAGCGCGTCGGCAATCGCACAGGTCGAGAGCTTGGCGAGGCGCAAGAGGAGGTCGGGCTCGAGTGAGATCTCCGCATCCAGCATACCTGTGATGAGATGATCAGCCTTTTTGAGCCCCGTGAGCACATGAGGATTCTGCGCGGCGTACGCACCCGCCGCTCCCGAGACGGCTAGAGTAGCGGCCGAGACGGCCGCGGCTGCAGCCATGGCGGGCACGCTTGCGACACCTGCGGCCGTCGAGCGCTGGTTGCTCTGGAACGTGGGGCTACAGCCGGTCTGCTTCAAGTGCTCGGCCAGCCGCGTGGCGTTCGAGGCATACTGCTTCTGACACTTCTTGCACTCGTAGCGCACGAGTCCTTTGCCGTCAAGCGGCTCGAGGCGGTTGAAGTAGTCGTAGACGTTGCTCGGCTTGCGACCCATGGCGACGACGGCGTGTAATATTTCCCTGCGTTGCGCTTTCTTTTCCTCGATGTATTTTATTGCCGCCCGATGAACACGTGCAGCGCGGTTTGTTTCCCGAGTGAAAAAGATGGCAAGTAGGGAAGCTTTCGAAAATGCTCCACCACTGGTGCAAGAAAGCGAAAGGGGGAGCGTTTTTACTCCGCCGTAAAAAACGCGTCCGTAAAAAATCTGGAGGATGGTGACGGTTTTCGTAAACTTCATTTTTGTTGCACTCAACAGTGGGTACGCTGTAAATTACAGTGAGTAAATTTCACAAAATGGCGCGAAAACTTTGTTTGAACGCGCCCTGGGTTACACTGCACTGTACCTTCAACCCGATCAAACGGTTTCTCCTTTTGCCTCCTCATGCAACTGCTCCACACCGCCGGACGCTACGTGCGCTGCGAGGAGCTCTATCGCCTCACTCCGCTCATGCTGGAACTCGCCGACGATCGCAAGCTTCAGCTCATTCACAACGACAGTGTTCATATCGATCAGCGTGGAGTCAGTCGCTTGTGCATCGAACGCCGTCAGAATGAGTGTACCGAGCGGCTCCAGTTGGCGAGTAGCAAAGTCGAGCGACGCTTCACTGCAGCAAAGGTCGATACAGCAGTCCAGCAGCAGCGCGTCCGACGGAAAAACTCCATTCGTCTGAACCCCATCGAGCATCACAACCTGGACATGGCGGGTCTGCGACGGATCGGAAGCTTGCTGGAGATACCACTTGAGAAGGCGCGCAGCTTTACGTTTTGTCGAGGTCGCCACAACTGCGACTGTCGCCAACTGACGTGCGCTTGCAATCTTCGCAGCGTGGATGGCAGCCGCCATATCGTTTGCAAGCAGAGCCACGGCATCAGGAAGCGACGAAGGGATGCAGCACACCGAGCTCGCCAGCACAGTGATCCAGAAGTATTTCGCCGTGTCGTCCCACTCGAGACGCGCGAGAGGGAGGCTTGTACCACCTTGGATCCAGACGGCACGTTCACCGCGATCGGCTGCCTCGTCAGCCTCGTCCACCTCTAGAAACTGCCCAACAGCACATTCGACGAGTGCGCCGGCGCTGAGCTCACCAGGGCTTGCAGCTCGTGGAACAGTGCGAGCAGCGCGAACGCGCATCCGCGCCAATGCCGGTGGAGCCATTGGCGGTGTTGCTGGATGATTGGTGGTCAACGTAACCAAGCATAACCCGAGTGTTGACTTTGGTGACCATCACTCTCGTTTCCCTTGCGCAAGTCTCGCAGACACGGAAACGGCAAGGCGTCGGTTCGGCGGCCGACTCGCCTCAGTTCATGGGCACAACACGGCTTCAGGGACCAGCTCAGAAGTGCTGGTGGCGATAATGAAGAAGCTGCTCGGCGGAATCTTCCAGAAGCAGAAGGACCCGACGCAGGTCACGTCCCCGCCCAGCGTCGCCAGCGGATCGGTCACCAATGCTAACCACGGTGCGCGCAAAGCCGCGAGTCCGCCCGCGCAGTACAAGCACGGCCCGCGAAGCAGCTGGGACACGTTCTTCCACTCGCCCTCGGCGGCGAAAACGCCGTTGATGTCGTCTCCGCCACCTCCAACAGCGACTGTGCAAGTCCCTGCGAAAGTACGGCAACTGTTTCATAGCAACCAAGGTGCTGTCCTCTCTGACGTGGATCATGGATTGCAGGTTTTTAACCAGAATCTCGAGATGCTCATGCGCGAGATCGCTGCGAAGATCAAGGATGTGTGAGTGCACTGACTTGTGAGCAAATTGAACGCGCCGCTTACGAGCTAATATGTGTAGGATCACCAAGATGCTCGAGGACGCCGCGTTCCAACACGAGTTCGCGCAACTGTGCGGCTTCATCAATCTGGCTGCCGACAAACTGCTCGAAAAGGGTACGCAACAGGGTTTGTGTGGAAAGGAGGGACACTGAGGTGAAACGACATTTGGTCTGTTGGTGCTCTAGGTGATCCGTCGCTTGTACTCCTGAAAGACTACTTCTCTTCTCCGGCAGGTGTGTCCTTGTGTGAACAAACTGCGCTTCCTTCACTTGTGCTCGATTTCGTGGGCAAAGTCCGCGTCTATCTGCTCAAGAATGAACTGCGGCAGCTCGAGAATGCAAACTCTTCAGCTTTGACAGACTCAAGCCGACCAGTGCTCACATCAACAACTGCGGCTGAGCTTGAGCGACCCGTCCATTTCTTGATGAGTTGCGTGCAAGCGATCGCGTCGAATTTCGTGCTCATGGAGCAGTTTCGTTGTGAGTTACCCAATGTCGTTCATCTTATCGCCGAAGACTACTCACCCACTGCCCGCTATCTTCGAGACATGTCCAGTCAAGTGTTGACATCAATCTCCGACAAGAACTTCAACGCCGGTCTTGTCTGGTACCTGAACGACTGCAACACGGTTGGGCGAACAGTCAAAATGATGACGCGGTATTGTGAGGCGCCAAGAGCGACATCCGACACTGCTGCAGCGGCGTTACGTGCATTATCTGTGTACACCATGTCGTACATTGCAAGCTCGCAGTCACAGGTGAAAGAGCCGATTGCAGCTGCTGTGAGTCATGCACTGGGGCTCAACCGGGAAGCTGAAATCCAGTCAATCGAAACAAGGCAATCAATAAACACCGACATGGTCGACGACGAAGCTTCGATGAAAAGAGAAACTGACGAAGCCACGGACTACTTTCTCATGGGAGCATACGACCCCGCGCCCGGTTTCAAGGCCCTCGTGTATATTCTCCAGAAGACGTGTCGGTTCTCTCTCGTTCTTCTCGGTGAGTTTCAATCGTCCGGTGGCTACGGATTGCTGTCGACATATATCAAGTACGCAGCAGACGTGGACGTCCCAACCCTGATTTACATATACACCCTACTGTTGCCGCTGGGGACCGGTTTTTCGGGTGTCTGCGGTGACGACGAGAACATGGCAACCGTGAGTACCTGCGGTGCAAGAAATGTCGGAGCATTCCTGTCAATTCGAGATCTTGCGCTTGATTGTATCAATAGCCTCAAGGCAGTCACGGAAGACGAAGTGAAAGCACGTCTGGAACAACTCCTCCTTCAGCTACTGACAACAATCTTGCAAGTTTACACAAGCGCATACGAAAACTTTGTGTGTCTCGAGCATAAAACGCAAGCCCTGGCGATGATTTTATCAAGGCTCCCATCCATATCGTTCTCTGACGCACAAGTCATCACATTGCGGATTGTCGAGTATGTTTGTGTCTCAGCACGAGCCGATTCTCCGTTACCTGTCGAAATTCTCGCAGTGCTGTCCAGTCAGTTCATTGAGTTTTCAATTGCTGAAGTGAACAGCATGATTGAAGTTCTTGACGCCGCGACAACGTCCGCGGATGTCGAAGTTGTGACAAGAACCACAGATGCTGATTCACGCGCCGGCCTGGTGTGTGAGTGCATCTCGAAGATTCTCCATACAGCCACCATTCCAGGATTCCGCGACGAGTTTCACTGTTTTGGTTTGCTTGAACGAGGTCTATATGCTTTGTTCGTGAAGGTCGCGAGCTCCATTTCGGCCAGCACAGGTCAGCCGGATCGACAGCAACAATATCTCGCTGCGTTTAAATCAAGGCTCGGAATGTGGAGCTCTGTGTCGTGCCAAATGCTCAAGAACAATCTGCCTCTGATGACGGAGTTTCGCGAATTGCAGATTCATCACTCGCTTTACGTTATTGCAGATGCGACGATGAACGAAGATGCGTCAGCGGTGAAGAAGGATGCAAAACAACCAGTGTTTCCAGTATTTGTCGTGCTCGCAAATGTGATTGCTGTCGACCAGCAATATCTAATGACCGACAGTTCCGGTGAGAAAGCGTTGCTTCACGGCCCCGGTTCGGATCTCCAGTCTGGCGTCGAGTCGGACTTGGCAAAGATTTTGGGCCTGTTGCAACGTGCAAGAAGTTGCCGCCAGAAACAGCAATTTATCATGGAGGTGCTGAAGCAGATGCTTCAAGGCCGCCTCTTCTGGGACGCATGGCTAAACTGTCAAGGGCACGAGATTCTCTTGTCACTCCTATCATCTTTTCAGAAGCTGGATGACGGTGAAGCATCAGATGAAGACTTTCTACTCCTGGACGGTATCTTGGAGATGATCTGCATCACACTTGATCCGTCTTCCCGTGGGAACGAACTTTGTGTTGAGCATTTCGCGAAGGATATTGGGTACTCTACCGTTGCGAGTTGTTTGGTGACTTCTGGTGTCATGAAGACCGATAAGTGGTCATCAGTACTTGGTCGCGTCTTCGAGCTGATTACCGGTCTGGAGGCTCCCAGGAACAAGATCCGAAACCCCCAGGCAGTGGAAATGTTGTTTGATCTGTTTCCAATCATGGCGCCAGAGCATGGAGAAGCTTGCTTGAACCGGTTGATGTCCAAGATCACCTCCAACGACGACATTTCACTTTCGAAGAAGAAGCAAGTCTCGAATCTCGTCCAAGCAGGATTCTTTCGGTGGATTGGGCAGGCTTCCATTGTCGCTATCCTTCGTGACCCAACGTATCCCTCGCAACAGTCGCTATTGAACTTTGTGGCGGAGATGTCAAAAGAAGAACTCGCCACGTCGCATCTCCGGGACTATATTCGCGTGGTCGCGAGAAGTATGCCAATTCTTCTCAACAACTTCCAGCAAACCGCGTCGACTCATCCTCCTGGTTGCTTCCAAAGCGAAGACTCGCCTGAAGAGGTGGGGTTGCGGCTGCTGAGATTGGGGCTGAAAGGCTCAACAGTTCCTCAAGTGGCCGTCGGTACGAATGTCCGAACGCGCATGACTTCCGGCTATGTTCATGTTGTGAACCAAAGCGATCACACCTGGCCACCCTCGAGTGGTTATAGTTTTTCGTGCTGGCTCCGCATCCCACCACTCGACAAAAAAAGACGCGAGTCTGTTCCAGCTTCTGCGGCTGAATCAACGAGCGCTGAAACAGTATGTGTCGCGCTGTGCGAAGGCTCACTTGTGGTTAAACTTGACGGTGATGAAGCTGAGACTCCAGAATCTTACTGTGTCCTAGTTGGCGCCGAGCTTTCGTTGTTTGAGTCTGCTGCGGCTGCCCGAAGTAGTTCCAATCCGAAGGAGATTCTGACAGTCACAGCAGTTGCACCAAAAGACTCGACTGAGTTTTTTGTGTGGTGCCATGACAAGCGTTACGTGGCTCGAAGTTCGAGTCCGTCTGCTAGTGACACTGCGATGTGGGTTCGCGCGCTTCAGCAATCCGAAAGTATCAGCAGTCGTGCGACTCCAACGATCAAGGCGTCTGCAGAAATGAGGACTTCGAACGAT
>JAADWR010000258.1:0-12672 GCA_023336345.1 Pythium inflatum | reverse complement strand
GGCGGCAAATGTGGCGATGGACCGCCAGGCAAGCGCTCAGTCCGACCACCCCAGTGCATGGCAGCACGCCGCCAGCATTGAATCTCATCTACAAACGGATTACGAAGAATGGCTCAAAGCCGTATCCTGCGACTCGCGCGGGATTAAAAAGGAGGGCATCCCCCTCGGCCTATAGGAATCGTTAATCGCACTCCAATAGACCTGATTCAAACCATAAAAACTGTCGCCGACCACAGTGAGTGGTTGCCACCGGTTCGCGACTGCCGCCGCCAGTCCAGTGCAAAGGCCTTGAAACTCCGCGTAGTTGTTGGTCGTGGTCTTGGCGGCGTAGGACATCGACGCCACCCAGGCCAGCTCGAAACCGTGCAGTACACGGACAATGATGGAGCCACTGCCACCGGGACCTGGGTTCCCGCGGCTGCCGCCGTCAAAAAGAGGAGGAAACGCGCCGTAGTTAGCACAACTTGGGGTATCGAATCCGGGAGTGGAGTCGCCCTGGAGCCAAAGACGCCGAGAATCTTCCGATCGAGGCGGTCGGATGATCCCCATTCAGGCAGAGTGCCGAGGCGACGGGCCCATGCTGCCATCGTCATGGCAATATCACTCGCCACCGGCCTCGCCGGGGAATCGCACACGGCGGCCACATGGCCACGTTATCGAAGAAGTCTCGGGAAAGTCGTGGGACTCGTTCTTGAATGAGAGGCTCTTCAAACCTCTCGGCATGACGCATACGTTCGCATCGATATACGATGTTCCGGCGTCGCTCTTCAGCTCGCTGAGCACCGGTCACTTTGTGTGCAAAGACCAAGTGTACGGACCGATCAGTCTGGATTCAACGCTCAACTCACTGGCCGTGACGACGCCACGCTATGCGCCAGGAACGATCGTCTCGAGTGCCGCCGACATGGCATCGCTCGTGCGTCTCATTCTCAACAAAGGTAAAGTCGGCAACACGACCATTTTCAAGTCGCCGGCGACAATTGCGGCCATGATCACCGGCAAGAACGTCGCCGGGGTTGATCTCCCAGACGAAGAGTCTGGTCTCTTCTACGCCCCTAACGGTGCGACTTTTGCGGCGGCGTATGGCTTTGATATGATCGGGCAGCTATTGTGGGGCCATGCGTTCGTTGAGAAAGGTGGCGACACGTTCTTGCATCATGCCGCCACGAGCTACGTGCCATACGCTGGTCTCGGAGTTGCCATCATGGGCAACTCGAACGGGAGAGCCCAACTATACCAGATCCGTGCCTACGTCCTCGGCGTTTCCTCGACGTCCCGAAGGATATTCTCGACTATTCGTTCCAGAAGTGGCGCAACGCGACCGATCATACTCCACCATTGGCTCCCGGCGTCCCGCAATGTGGTCTACAGTTCTGGACCAATCCGCCACGCCTCCCTCTGACTGCCGCACAAGATGCGCTCGTTGGTGCGTATGCTCCCATGGTGTCGCCAGGATTCTTCCCCAAGAAGACGATCCAACGCGGCTCGAAGGACGACGAGTTTGTCCTTGAGATCGGACTGCTCAAAGCCACGTTGGTCTACGCCACGAACGTCGGCCCGTACAAAGCATTTGTTGCCATTGCCACATATCCAGGCGCGTTACAGTACGTGATTGTGTACTCGGATGGTGCGACGACGCCGACGTTTGTCGTCAATGTCATCAACATCAACTACAGCAAGCAGGCGACGTCGACACAGCGCGGGGCTGCCCAATAGTGATCGAGGTCCCTTGATCACCAGCAGTGACACGGGCGACGCACTTGTGTGATCCATGTTCGTTGTATATTCTGCATCCTGGGCTCAATTCTGCATAGTATGCGCAGTTCGTGTCTGATGACAATAACAGTTGAGGTGCTCGAGTATACTGCACTCAAGGAGCCACTTCGAATCATCTCTTCCCTTGTACTTCCCACTCACGAGAGTGGAGAGCTCTTCAACGCTTGCCCGAACCATGTCGAGCGTGGAGCGCACGGCGTCAACGGCAAACCGAGGTGACAACTCGTCGATCACCGAAGACTGGACTGAATTGTGTATTTTCAGGTTCAAATTGGTCGAGCTTTAGTCGATCAAGCGATACGTCTGGGGACAATGACGTTCACGGCAGGACACTGCGTTAGATGCGCGAAGCGTCTGTCGGTTGATGTGTGCCTGACTTTGTTCCCATCACACCTACGATCCATCCATCCCTGAAAGCAAGGTTGATGGACCATGAGGCATCAGTGATGGATGGTTGTGATCTGTGGAAAAGTCCACATCAACATCATTCCGTGACGGAGTGGTGGTGAATATCGAAACTGCTAGTCGCACAAGCAGCTTGTAACACCGAACGACGAAGCAACAACAGCTCCTTTTCCAAATCAACCACGGACGCGATGCTCTACTTTCGCTCGTTTAGTGGGACGTTGACCTACACTTTTTTGTCGAGATCCTCAAGTTTGTCGTATATCATGCGTGATCACTCGTACTACATAGTAGCCAATCTCACGGAGACACGTTGACACCAGGTCGAACTCTCGGCCGCTTCCTCCCTAGCTCCAGAGCGTTGGTCGAGCCGCCATGACCGCATCCGGGTGCCACTTGTGCATCGTCCGTAGACTATTAACGTCCCCGCGTGACGCCGCATCGTCAATAATCACCGCGAAATCGAGAAGTGTGCGGACCGATTCGTGCTTCTCCAACCAATCGAGCAGCTCTTGATCAAGCCCGCAGCTGGTGAGCGATGGGACGTTGGGAATGTTCCAGTTTGTCGCCCGACACGCCTCAGGGCAGCGAGCCGCGAGCCACAGTGCAATGTCGTACTTGTGGTAGAACAATGCGTCGGACAATAGCGTCGGTTCGATCGGAAGGTCGACGTGTTGGATGAGCCACTGCAGAAGCCGCAGGTTCCCTCGACAAACGGCTGCGACGCGCGCTCCTTCAAATGTGAACAGGCACTCAACTCTTGAGGGGTGGAGTTTGTATCCGTGAATGTGGTAGGGATGGCGCGCGCTCACGGGAGTGTCTCGAAGGATCTCGAGCAGCGCCACATCGTCGAACTGAACAGCTACAACCGCCCAGGACCAGTCTACCTTCAATCGCCGATACGGATCGTGCCAAAGTGGATACTCGAGGACCCATCGAATCACCCACGGCGACGCTCTCGGATCTGTTAAGAACGGATGCAGCGGGAAAACTTCAGGTGGCAGGATATCGCCACGGAGAAGCATGGGGATGTGGTCGTGGTCTTGATCATCGCCGATCATAGCTTCACGAGCGCCGTCTTCACAGCACGCATTCACTAGGAACATGGTGGCTTCGTCGGTACTGGAACTCGAGTGTCGTTCGTACGTGGTTCTGAAGGCTTTCACAGCACTGAGTCGGCAGCTCGTTGGACCCGCGACCGCAAACACCGCACGAATCCACTGTGTACGGCCGCTCGACCAATCCGACGCTGCTCCGTCCATAGCACGAAACGCCACGTCTTGGCCACCGAGTTTCTCGATGATAAACCGGATCGTTGGAAGTCGATAGGTCTTGCCAGCGTCAAACAACACGTCGCTCAGCACAGCCTCGGCTTCGACAGGATACTGTGCCCGCATCCCCATAAAGATCTCAAAGTGCTCATACTGGAGCACACTGTGCAGAACGTCCGCGCCAAAGTGATGGGGGTAGTGTGTCCAGAGAAACGCGACGACATCTTTTGCTCCTTTCGCCAACGCCAATTTGACAGCGTCGGCCGTACATCCTTCTGACCGATGTGTATGAAGAAACTCGACGATATCGAAATGGCCTTTCTCAGCAGCGCTGTCCATGGCGTTCGTCGTGCACTTGGCGGCCATATGCTCGTGGAGGTAGCGCACGATGTCGATGTCCCCATTCGAAGCAGCCGCATCCATGGCAACCGTCGTGCAGCCAACACGGTAGTGCATGTTGAAAAACATGACATACTGAAGGTTTCTCGAGACCGCAGCCGCGTCCATTGCTCCCGCTGTGCACCCACCGAGATTGTGCTTGTGGAGATAATTCACGATTCGCCAATCTTGCTTTTCTGCTGCACGGTCCATTGCGTCGGTAGAGGCGGTTGCGAGTCCGCGTTCGTGGAGGATCTTGATGGCTTCGAAGTTGCCATCGGCCGCATAGCCGTCAATCGAGACCGAAAAATCCAAGTCGTAGCCACGATTCAGGAATGCCCGAAGCTTCTTGTGGTCACACGAGCATTTTCGAATGGCTTCCTGAAATGTCGGTGCAAAGTGCGACTCGAATCGCTTTACAAACTGCTGGACGGGCGCTTCGTCGCTCTCGATCATACGTGGCATAGTATAGCGACAGACATCAATGAGATCGTGCTCGACGAGAAACGTCAACATCTCCAAGTCGCGGGTGTCATACAGAGTGCTGAAATACGCGGAATTGCACCGCTCGTAGGTCCCGCGCTCGTAAAAGAATCGCGCCATGTCGACGTTTCTTCGATATGCAGCAACGTCCATGATGTGGCGTTCGATCTTCGCTTCGGGGAGTTGCGCGAGAAGCCAATGGGCGAGTTCCATGCTCTTGACGACGCGTGCCGTAAAATCCGACGAGAAAAGCTTCTCGACATCCTCTGCCCCGATGGGAACGTGGCGCTTAAGTAGGTCGAGAACACAGGTGTCGTCGTCGCGAAAGCGTGCGAATGCAGCGCGCCAGAGACCAACGACTGGGTTTTCGCGACGGCGGCGGCGGCGCTTGGAGTCTGGTTCTTCTAATGGCGCAGCGTACGTCATGTTTTCGAGTCCCCACTCGAGCATGTCGGGACGATTGTGCTCGACTGCCAACGGAACGACGCGATCCAGCGACAGCTCGTAACACCGCTCTCCTTGCCTGAGACGTACTTGCTTGGCGCGCTTGAGGAGCTCGAGCGTCCCACCCTCGACGATCCTCTCGATCACGCCTTCGCTCATCTGAAATCCTCGGAGGAAATAATCGTACGAAGGCTTGTGCGCGACCCAGAACGTGTACAGCGGGTACGGCACGCCATTTTGAAATGACACGATGCGCTCAAAGAGGTGGACGTCCGTGAGGACGCACAGTGGTAGCGGCGGCGGCGACGCCATGAGTCGGAGTGTGGTGTGCGCGTTGGGCGTTGGGCGGAGGAGAAAGCGAACTGGCAATTGAGGACGTCTCTCCCTTTTCGTCCAGCTTGTCCAGGAGGAGAATCGGCCAGCTGGCACACGTGACTCATTACGCTGTATCTGAGACCTTTGTGACACAATTGGACCGGTGGTAACGTCAGATGGGGATCTTCCATTGGTCACTAATGGGATCATTTCGACCAATGGCATGGGTTGACGTTTCGGATCTCCTAGTCCTGGTTTTCACTTTCGTGAAGGAACTTGACGGCGTCATGCGCCTCGGGATCGTCAAGGTGTTCACTTGCGAGCTCGATGAGCTTTGGTCGATTCATGAGCATCTCTGGGTACCACTTGTAGAGCGTTCGGAGACTTTTCGTGTCTCCCCACTCCGCCGCCTTGTCAATGATCGTCCCAAAATCGAGTAGCACGTGGACCGAGTCGTGTTTCTCCAGCCAATCGAGCAGTTCATCGTCGAGACCGCAACTCGTGAGCGACGGGACGTACGGGACATCCCATTTCATCTCGCGGCATGCGTCACGGCAATGGTAAGCGAGCCACAGCGCCACATCATACCTGTGATAGTACACAGCTTCCGACAACAGCGTGGGCTCGATCGGCAAGTCGACATGCTCGATAAGCCACTGCAGCATCGGCAAGTTTCCACGGCAAACAGCAGCGACGTGAGCGCCTTCAAAGCTAAACTGACGAGCGGCATTAACTGGATCCAAGTCGCGACCAGCAATGTCCTGCAGAGGCCGCGCACTCCCCGGCGTGTCCCGAATGATCTCGAGCACGCCCGTGTCGTTCCAATCAGCGGCGAGAACCGGCCATGTCCACTTTTGGATTCGGTAGTACGGGTCGGTCCAGTAATCGATGCCGAGCAATTGAATGGCCCACGTCGGCGCTCTTGGGTCCGTCAAGAATGGGTGCAATAGCGACGGTTTAAACGTGGCATAGCTGAGGATCTTGGCTAGGTCGGCATCGTCGTTCTCGCTAAGCATAACTTCTCGCGCACTATCTTCGCAGCACGCGTCGACAAGGAACGCAATGGCGTCTTCAGCATTGCGCCAAAAGTAGTACTTCTTCCGCTCGAACTGCACTGCAAACGCGCGCACGGCACTGAGACGACAGCTTGTTGGCCCCGTGACAGCAAACACAGCGCGCATCCACGCCGCGTGACCGTACGGATCAGCACACACCGCTCCTTCCATGGCACGATACGCGACGCGTTGGCCGTCGAGGTGGTCGATAACAAAGCGAATCGTTGGGAGTCGACGGAGCTTGCCAGCGTCAAACATCACGTCGCTCAGCACGGCTTTGGCTTCAACAGGATACTGCACCCGCAATTCCATGAAGATCTCAAACTGCTCATACAGGAGCACGTCATGGAGAACGTCGGGACCGAAGAGATGGGGATAGTGCTCCCACAGGACCTTCACAATCTCACGATGGTCGTTGGCAAGGGCTTGCTTGACAGCAGCGACAGTACAGCCTTCCGACCGATGCGTGTGGAGATACTTCACTATTCGAACACGTCCGTTCGCGGCGGCTTTGTCCATCGCATCCGTCGTGCAACCTTCCGACCGATGCGTATGAAGAAACTCGATGACCTTGAGGTGGCCTTCCTTTGCAGCAGCGTCCATAGCTTGTGACGTGCACCCCGCAGTCGTGTTCTCGTGGAGAAAGCGAACTACATCCAAGTGCCCGTGTGCCGCCGCACCGTCCATTGTCTTTGCGGTGCAGCATTCGGGACGATCTTCATGGAACAGCTTGACATACTCGAGCCTGCCCGCCGCAGCTGCTGCGTCCATTGCTGCCGCCGTACAGCCGCCGAGCTTGTGCTTGTAAAGAAACTCTACGACGTCCCATTTATCTTGTTGTGCTGCTTGGTCCATGGCCGCAGTCGACGCTGTCGCGACTCCGTGTTCGTGGAGCAACGCGATGATATCAAGCTGGCCGTTGGCTGCAGCTCGATCGATCGAGACGGAGAAATTCAAGTCGTAGCCACGCTCCAGCAACGACCGAAGCTTGTGAGTGTCGAAGCCGTGTGCGTACTCTTCAACGAGTTGGCGAATGGCGCCTTCGAAGAGGAACTCGAATCGACGCACCAATTGGTGGACGTTACCGTCGTAGCTTTCGACCATGGCACGCGCGCAGAAGGCATCGACGTCAACAAGATCGCGCTCGAGGAGATACGTCAACAGCTCTAATTTGCCCGCTTGATAGACCGTGGTGAAATAGCTCTCGTCGCATCGATTGCGGTTGCCGCGGTCGTAGAAGAACTGAGCCATCTCAAGGTCGCCTCGCCGCACAGCATGGAACATCATGTGTTCCTCGATGTGGGCGTCGGGCACTTGCGTGAGAAGCCACTGCACG
Organism: Pythium inflatum; assembly: GCA_023336345.1. Lineage (NCBI taxonomy): Eukaryota > Oomycota > Peronosporomycetes > Pythiales > Pythiaceae > Pythium > Pythium inflatum. The sequence continues at coordinate 5,209 of JAADWR010000258.1, read as the reverse complement.
AGCTCCATGCTCTTGACGGCGTGCTGCGTAAACTCCCACGAGAGCAACTCCTCAAGTTCGTCGGTATTGAGCGTGAGAAGACGCTTGAGCACATCGAGCAGTCGCACATCGCCGTCGTGATAGTTGGTGATCACGTCGTGCCACAACGCGCTCGGTTCATCACGTGGGCGCTTGGGCCGAGGTCGCTTCGGAGATGGCGTGGTCGTGGTCGAGGAAATGCCCCACTCGAGCATGTCGGCGCGATGGTGCTCGAGCGCCAAGGGCACTACACGATCGAATGAGAGTACTGACCACGCTTCATATGGAAACTCTCGCGGGACGTACACTTGCGTGGCGCGATCGAGGAGCTCTGTGGTCCCAAACGCGACGATCTTGTCCATGACGCCGCCGTTCCGCTTGAAGAAGCTCAAGAAGAATGCTTCATCGTCGGGTTTGTGCGCCAGCCAGAACGTGTAGAGGGGATACGGGACGCCGTTCGCGAACGACGTTATGTGCTGGAAGAGGTGGGCGTCTGTGAGGACGCGGAGCGGCGGTGACGGCGTCATCGTTGCGTAGACGATGCGAACGCTGTGTGCACTGGGCGATGGAGGACGCCGAGTGCTCCCTCCGGCCGCCAACGCAACGAGGGACCATGCGCAATGCGCCGTTCCAGCAACCAAATATGTTCGGGACAGTATCTGATCCGCTGCTGATCGAGCGTCGATTGGCCATTTATCGGCAAAGACGGACCAATCACACGGAGGTTACGATGTGTACCCGAGTGTTTGTTGGTCGTTTCAACAAAGGGTACGTTGGTTACCATTCTTCACTGATCGGTGTAGCCAAGTTCACGGAGGAACTGGACCGACTCGATCACGTCGGGATCGTCCTCGCCGTTCCTGCGCGCGAGTGCAATGAGCGTCGGTCGAGCCATGAACACTTGTGGATACCAACCGTAGAGCGTCCGGAGACTTTCGACGCGTCGCCAGGACGCTGCCGTGTCAATGATAATCCCGAAATCCAGCAGTGAGCGGACTGAGTCGTGCCTCGCCAACCAATCCAGCAGTCCATCGTCGAGCCCGCAACTCGTGCACGACGGGACGTACGGAAAATCCCAGTTCATCTCACGACACGCGTCGGGGCAGTGGGCAGCGAGCCACACGGCCATATCGTACCTGTGGTAGTACACAGCTTCCGACAACAGCGTTGGTTCGATCGGAAGGTCGACGTGCTCAATGAGCCACTGCAGCATTGGCAAGTTTCCACGGCAAACCGCTGCGACACGAGCTCCTTCAAAGCTGAAGTGACGGTCTACATCGACAGCATCCAGTTTCTCGCCGTGAATGTTGTGGCGGGGACGAGTGTTTGCCGGAAGGTCGCGAACCATCTCGAGGACAGTTGTATCGTTCTGGGTCACGGCATCCACCGCCCAGGACCATACTTTGAGTCGATAGTATGGATCGTGCCATCGGTCGATGCCGAGTAGTACGCGAATAGCCCATGTTGGCGTCCTTGGGTCCTTCAAGAACGGGTGCAGCCGCAGCACTTTGCGCTTGGGATTATCGAGGGCATTCACCATGCAGCGATGACGATACTCACTGAGAATGACTTCTTTCGCGCCGTCTTCGCAGCACGCATGGACGATGAACGCCAGGGCGTCTTCCGCATTCCGCAAAAACTTGTACTTGTCTCGATAGAACTTGTGTGCGAACGCGCGTACGGCACTAAGGCGACAACTTGTTGGCCCTGTGACGGCAAACACGGCGCGCACCCAGTGCACGTGTCCGCTTGGATCTGCGCACACTGCTCCGTCCATGGCACGATAGGCGACGCTGTGGGCACCGAGGGTTTCGACGATGAACCTGATTGTTTGTAGACCATAGTTCTTGCCAGCGTCAAAGGTGGCTTCGCTCAAGACGGCATCGGCCTCTGCTGGAAACTGCGTTCGCAGCGTCAGGAAAATATCGAACTCCGCGCGCAAGAGCACATTGTGGAGAACGTCGGGGCCAAAGAGATGTGAGTAGTGTGTCCAGAGGAACCTGACGATGTGCTTGTGGTCGTATGCAAGCGCAAACTTGGCGGCATCTGCGGTGCATCCTTCCGACCGGTGTGTGTGAAGAAACTCAACGACATCGAGGTGGCCCTTCGCCGCTGCCTTGTCCATCCCATCAGTCGTACACCCTTCCGACCTGTGGGCGTGGAGAAACTTGACGGCATGGAGGTGACCATTCTTGGCAGCTTCATCCATGGCATCCATCGTGCATCCTTCTGACCGATGCGTATGAAGAAAGTCGACCACATGGAGAAGCCCGTGCCTGGCTGCTTCGTTCATAGCCGCAACAGTGCATCCTTCCGATCGGTGAGTATGCAGAAACTTGACGACGTCGAGGTGACCTTCCTTCGCTGCAGCGTCCATAGCATCTGTCGTGCAACCCACGATCGTGTTTTCGTGGAGATAGCGAAGCACATCCAAGTGTCCGCGCGCCGCGGCACCGTCCATCGCCTTTGTCGAACAGCCTTCCGATCTCTTCTCGAGAAAGAACTTGACGTACTCGAGGTTGCCCTGCATTGCAGCTGCGTCCATTGCCGCCGTCGAACAGCCGCCGAGATTGTACTCGTGAAGATAGTCCACAATTGCCAGTTTGCGAAATGCGCCGCTACGTCCATGGCCTGAGTTGAGGTTATCACCAGTCAGCGTTTGTGAAGGAGCTTGATGACTTCAAGTCCATTGGCTGCAGCACTGTCGATCGATACGGGGAAATCCAGGTCGTAGCCGCGGTCCAGCAAGGACTGGAGCTTGCCAAAGTCATTGCTGTATACGTACTGATCGATGCACTTGTGAAAAATGTCTTGGAAATAGGACTGGAATCGCCGTACAAACTGTTGGACGCACGCGTCGTCGCTCTCGACCATGGCGCGTGCGCTGAAGTGATCGATCTGCACGAGATCGCGCTCGAGGAGAAACGCCAAGAGCTCCCAGTTCCGGTCGCGATAGAGTTGGCTGAAATAGTTCCTATGGCTTCGATATCGATTGCCACGGTTGTACGCACACGTGACCATGTCGAGGTCACCTCGCGAAACGCCAACCACCATCAAATGCCGCTCGACTTTGGCGTCCGGGACCTCCGCAATAAGCCACGTGATGAGCTCCTTGCTCTTGGCCGCCTCGGACGTGAGCTTCAGCGAAAACAACTTTTCGAGGTCTTCCGCCGTGAGCGGGAGAAGACGCTTCAGCACATCGAGCATGCGCGTGTTGCCGGCACAATAGTTGGTGATTAAATTGTGCCATACAGTCCTGGGCGAGTCGCTTCGGCGGCGCTTGGTAGTCGTTAATGCGCCGTAGCGGATTCCCCACTCGAGCATGTCGGGACGATGGTGCTGAATCGCAAAGTCGACGACGTAGCCAAACGGCAGCACAAAAAACTCGTCATCTGGAATCGCTCGTGGGAGACGCCGATTTTGTCCACGACGCCGCCAATGTCTTGGAAAAAGCGCGAGAAAAAGCCTTCACCATCCGGTTTGTGCTTGAGCCAGAACGCGTAGACGTGGTACGGTACGCCGCTCACAAACGACGTAATGTGCTTGAGCAGGTGACCGTCAGTGAGGACGCAGAGCGGCGGCGCCTGAGGAAATGACGCAGTTGTGGTCTGTCCAATGACGCCTCTGTATGAGCCACGACGTGGGATTAGTAAATTGGAAGGTTACTCCTGAGTTACGCGGGCTACAGTATCGACCTTGATGGGCGTCGAAGATCCATTGCTCGCGTCGGTCGCGTGCGGCGTCGTGCGCGTGGCGCCGGCGCTCGCGCCGCTGTCCCACGTCACAGATCTGATCTCGGCGCTGCTCGACGTTTCGGCGCTCGTCTCCATTCAGAAGGCAGCAGCGAGCGCCTCGCCTCGACTGTTTGAGCGCGTCCTGAGCCGTCACCGCAATCACGACGCCGTCCGGAGTTTCTGGTGCTCACGAGCCCTCGACCGCGCGATTCGACGAAATGACCTCGCAATGGTCCAGATGATCCACCGTCTCCATCCAGAACCGCTGGCGGTTCGGTCTCTGGACGTTGGTCTCACGTACGGTCGCTTGGAGCTCGTTCAGTGGATCGTCGCGCACCGGAGTGATCGACTGTGCTGCGACCCGGGAATCCAGAATCTCTGTCGGTCGTGCGTATTCAATGGGCTTCGCTGGATCGGCGATCAGGATGCGCTGCGTGTCGTCCAGTGGCTTCACGAGGAAGGCGTGCTGGACATCCGGAGCATCCGCGGGCCAGAATGGCTCCCATTCATGGGTGCGCTGCGGCAGAGCGTCGAGCTGGTCGAGTGGTGCCTTTCTCTCGGCGTACTACGCGGTCGCTTGATCGACATGGTCGTCGAGAGTTCGTTGGCCTTGGAGAACAGACAAACACACGCGATTGTGAGTCGGCTGCTGGATCGCACGACAACTTATCATGGGGACAAACTACTAGAGATGCTCATCGTCACGTCAATGAAGCGCAATACGGAAGACGTGGTCAAGATACTGCTCTCACACAAGCGCAGTCGCGCGTTTCGGCAGCGTGTCAAGTATGCGACGTTCGGCGACGGCGACACGAAAGTGCTTCAGTGGGATCACAAGTTTCTCCGCTCCAAACGGCTCAATGGGCTGTCAATGACCGCTTTCATTGCGCGCAAAGCCGAGAGCCACGGGCATATGGCGACAATCAAATGGCTCAGAGAAGGCTGCGGCGTAACGATGTCCAACCCACGTCGAGCGTCCGTTGAAAGCTCGCATCGTGACGCGAATGTGTCCAGGTCGCTTCGAGCCGCTGGCATCTTGAACTGTGTGTGGCGTTGTGTGGAAGCTGCGGTGAGCTCGGACAATCTCGCCTTCGTTCAGTGGCTCCACGACAAGTCGATCCCAGGGCTCTCGGAGCGAATGATGGCCATGGCGACGAGGAGCTGGTGCGGTGACATTTTACTGTGGCTTTTCGACAACCGAAGGACAAGTGACGAAGTCGATCCCACTGCATACTACGGGGATTTGTACTTGGAGATCGTTCAGTGGCTCGTCGAGAACCACGCGGAGGTCCACGTCGAATTCACAATGATCCAGGCGGCAGTGTGTGGGCACGTGGACGTCTTGACTTGGCTCGCAGAACAAATGCCTGACGCTTGTACAGCTTGTGTCCGCGAGGGGATCGTGCATGAAGCGCAATACTTTGAGTTGGGAGAGTGGAACGGAGCCCCCGTTCTCC
>JAADWR010000257.1:0-12674 GCA_023336345.1 Pythium inflatum | reverse complement strand
GCCAGCGAACATGTTGGTGAACACGGGAGGACATCTCCGAGCGATTCAGTGGCTCCACGAAAACGCACCCGAAACCGTGGACTGGCAGCTCGCACTCGAGGCGGCCCGACGCTCAGGAAATGGCCAAGTTCGCGTGTGGTTTGAAGACGTTATCGGCTCGGCTCACACGCAAACTACTACGTGAAGCACAGGTATGATCAAGACGCTTTTCTCTCACTTCGACGTTTGCATGCATTCAGTTAGGCAATTTTGACTTCAACCCAGTATTTACATTGATGCGTCCGGCGTTGCCGTGTGGACACTTGTTGCTCACGCTCTCGCTGGGGCGGCGTGGACCGTCGCCTTGAGCGGCGTGTCGATCACGATGCCGGCCGAGAACTTGCACTTTCCGTCGTTCGGCGCAAACTCAAAGCGGAAACGGCTCAGCATCGCCGAGACGACCATTTTCATTTCGAGCAGTGCCAAGTTTCGTCCAATGCAGTTGCGGGCACCGGCGCCAAAGCCGTAAAACTTGGACTGCGGCACGACGAGCACACGTCCGGTCTCCGAATCAATGAACCGATCGGGCTTATACTCGGCCGCATCATCGCCCCAGACGCTCGTGAGGCGTGCCATGGTGTACGGTGCCAAGCCGACGTGCATGCCCTTGGGGACAAATGTCCCGTCGACCAAGACCGTATCACGGAGCGCTTGGCGAGGCGCGAGCGTCGCGGCTGGGTACAGGCGCATGGTCTCTTTGATCGCGGCTTCGAGGTACACGAGCTTGTGCGTATCTTCCATCGAGATGACCTGGATCTTGCCCTCCATGAGCTCAGGTACTTGGGCCCAGAGCTCGTCGCGGATCTTTTGCTCGACTTCGGGGTGCTTGGAGAGGTTGTGGAAGAACCACTCTAGCACAGCGACGGTAGTATCGCGGCCAGCGATCAAAAACATAATCGCGAGGTCGCAGAGGAGGTCTGGCGAGAACTCGCCTTGGCCCTTGCGCATGATTTGGATAAACAAGTCGACCATGGTCGTCGCCTGCTCTTCTTTTCCGTCATTCTCGAGACTCTTGTCGAGGCTGTCGCGCACGAGCGCGAGCACGAACGAGCGAATAAACGTCGTGACTTCACGGAACTTGCGTTCGACGCCAATGTCGAGCTTCTTCTGGAGCTTCCAGAGCCACGTCGGCTTTTGCATGCGATGAAGCACATACACAAAGGCTTCTTCAAGAGCGTAGTGCAGCGGCATGGGGTCGACCTTCTTGATGTCCAAGCCAAACCCGAGCTCGGCAAAGTTCTGGAGCGCGAACGCGTTGATGAGCCCCGTAAAGTCGACCGACGTCTGGTCGCGCTTGGCTTGTTCCAGCTTGGCAAGCAGACGGGCGACGTGATCGTGCGTGCTCGGCGTCGCGACCTCGCGGAACATTCTCGTCGTGAAAAACTTGACCGCGGTCTTGCGCTGGTGGAACCACATGGGGCCATCGACCGAGAAGAGCGAGTCGCCAAAGAGCTCGTAGACCGACTCGCGCGTGAACTCGCCTTTGCCGAACGAATCAAACTGCGTGCGCGTGACTTCGTCAAACATCTCGGGCGTCGCCAATACAATCATGTCGGGCATCATCGGCGCGTTGTGGAGCCACGGCTGCTCGTCACAGGCGCGCGTGGTCTCAAGAACCCACTCATTAAACCGCGTAGCATTGCGTAGCATGGCGGGGAGATCCCCCAAGAGCCAGTGGGACGACGGCGCGCGGCGCGGGGCATGGACGCCGGGCGGAAGAGACGAGGCGCGAACGAGTTTATACGCGAGCGCCACGGCGGCGACGGCGCCGGCCGAGAGCGCTACGCGCGATGAGAGATCCGACGGAACGGAGACCATGGAGAGATCGAGAGAAATTGCTTGTGCTTGTCGCCAGATGGAGAGACCAGAGGAGAGAGCGACCGGAGACCGTGAACCCGAGGAGAACTCTTCATTACGGTACTGTGGACTTTCTGAGAGCGTGGATTGGGATTTGCAGGATCGTCTGTCGCTTCAACTCATAACCGGTATGTACCGGTATCCCAAATCAGACTATGCTAGCCCAAATAAGAAACTAAGCCAACTAACCGCCTGTTTGCGCAGCACGCTTGAAGATCCATATGGAGAAATCGTAGCACAGCGTGCCGTCTAATCACCAATCCGCCGTTGGCGCCGCGCATCCTTTCGTCTCATTTCGCTTTGTCACCATGTCGTCGCCGCGCGTTGTTGTTGTCGGCGGCGGGATCATCGGCCTCACGTCGGCGCTCGCGCTGCTCGAGCGCGGCTTCCGCAACGTCTGCATTGTCGCCGAGTCGTTTGACGATCTCGTGTCGCATGTCGCTGGCGCGATTTGGATGCCGTTTGCGCTCCCGGCGGATATGGATCCGCACCAGACCACGTACGTTTGACTTTGAGGGTATTGAAGCAGACGCGGCTAATGACGAATGACTGCAGGAAATGGTGCGAAGCGAGCATGACGTGGTTGGAGGAACTCTACCAAAAGCACGGCAAGGCCGTGGGGATCCACTATGTCAAGGGCCACGACGTCATGGCCGAAGGCGCTCCCGATGTGGTGCGTGTCTCCATAATCTACGGCACGACAACAGCATGAGACTGACTTATATCTATTATAGGCGCATCCGTACTGGGCGCACTGCGTCAAGAACTTTCGCTTGCTGACACGTGAGGAAGCACAGGCTGTGTGCCCCGGCATGACGCACGGCAGCGCGTTTGAGACCGTCATCTACAAGCCAGCGTACGAATGTCTCACTCCTATCTCTAGACGATCCAGTGCCTCACGTTCTAATGCATCAGGATCTTGATGAAGTTTCTGCGGGAGAAGATCACGCGCCTCGGCGGAACGTTTGAGCAGCGCCGCGTGGAGAACGTGGACGCGATTGGCGGCTGTGATCTCATCGTCAACTGCACGGGGCTCGGCGCCTACAGCTTTGTGAATGATGAATCGGTGTACCCCGTGCGCGGCCAAGTCATTCGCATCCATAACCCATCGATCACCGAGTTTACGATGATTGTCCACCGCGACGGCTCGCACACGTACGTGCTTCCGCGTCCCGAAGGCGAGATCGTCGTGGGCGGGACCGTGCAGCCGCACAACTGGAACAAGAAGAACGACGTGGAAGATCTCCGCGGCGTCTGGGAGCGCGCGTGTGCTGCCGTCCCCGCTATCGAAGGGAGTAAGATCTTGGGCAAGCACTGCGACTTGCGACCCGGCCGTGCGCTCGGCGTGCGCCTTGAAGTCGATCCAAAGCCCACAGCGAGTGGTGCAATCGTGATCCACAATTACGGCCACGCCGGGTCGGGCCACACGCTTCAGTGGGGCTGTGCCTTGGATGTCGCGCGCCTCGCGACGCAGTATTTGGGACCACCGCGCACGCGCAGCGCCCTGTAGAATGACTGAGCGTTGGCTAACGAATTCTACTTGAATGATTTCATTTGCGATTGGTGAGTTCGGACTCTAGTTCGCTATTCCCTCCTCATTCCTATCGGCGATGAACTGATCGACCGAATCCGCACCTTGCTGGATCACTTCGATGGGTATTTCCGTGCAACTACAACCACGATGATGTCCATCTCTCCCGTGCTGAAAGCACAGTTGAAGTCCTTCACGCCAATCAAGTGCCGCCATCTGATCTTCCTGTGAGTACTGTTGAAGGCGTTTCAACTCGGCAGCAAGTACATTGTCGACTTCTGGTCAGCGTGCTTCGTCTGGGCGTCTCTTGCGAAAGCCCAGGAGTCGCTGAAGGGTAAGCAGGTCTTGTTCAGATTGCGCATCCCAGACAGCGCCGCGCGAACGCAAGAAGCGCACTGACTGATATGTCGTGACCCCCTCGTCGTGCTTGTGCATGTCCACTCTGTGGAGCAACAAATTAAGCGGAGCTTGTAGGCGCTAGCAAGAAGAATCAGACCGTCAGTGGTCGAGTGTCACGGCGAAATGATCAACATACCACATTCCTCGCAAGCACGTCAGCATCATGCTCAACCAGTCCTAGTAGACGCATCAGCGCTGTACGTTTTCGGCGCTCACCAACGCGATACACCCCAACAAACGCAGGAGCGGAAGCAAAGTGGAGCGGCGTATGGTCGTCCTGTGCATCGAATTCACTGTCTCAGTAAGTTGGAACAGCACGACACTCCCCACACACGCACCTCATTTGATGCATTGACATTGGTGCCACGTTCAATCAAGAGGCGCACGCTCTGCATCGCCCCATTGTGTCGCTTGGAAAAGGTGCTCCAATGCCTGAGCCTCTCTGTCCTCTTGATCGTCCATGGCGTGCAGGACTCGCGTGGGATCGTTTTGGAAAGTGCATCGGAATGCTTGGAATGTACCCAAGAGTCGGATGGGTACAAATCCACCACAACCCCCGATGTTGAGGTTTTGCGCCAGCAATGATGGGTACGAAACAGAGGCTTCTAAAACGGTAGAGCTCGTTGAAGTTGAAGTAAAGCTCAGCGGTGGCCTCCGCCATTCTCGTACCACCACACTATCGGGGATTGAACGCATCTCTCTCTTGTTGTTGAGACTCGTCCAAAGCTGCGACGAAACATCAGTGTATGAGGAAGGTGTATGGACAAAATCTGTATTACACGACGATTCTCTTACCACAAGACTTTGCGTGGTTCCCCCGTGTTGGCAAACGCCAAAATCGTCGCAACGACGTCGCTGGAGAGTTTCACAGGTAGATGTTGGAGTGCACAGAGGTACGCCCGTTGCGCATCTAAGCGCAAGCACTCGACCTTTAGCAAGTCTGTGATTTGCGCTTGGAAGACAGCGAGGGCTTTGGCGTCTGGATCAAAGCACACAACGTCTCGGTTAAACCCACAGTGCCGAATGTCCACGAGGGTGTCGCTGGAACGGAGTTGACGGAGCAATGACGCGAGTCCGGCGTGCTCTGGCGGATTCGCCACTTCATTGTGTGCGAACATGAGACCTCGCAGGTGTGGAAGCATCAGGAGCGCCTCAAAGTTGGACGCGTCGAGACTGGATTCGCGTACGTTGAGAACGTGGAGCGAGGCGCCTGCGACATCAGACAAGTCTTGGATCATTTGTTGGCGTCCAGCAAGCCGGCGACGTTCTGCTCTTCCACGGCCGTAGTCGTACGAGCAGCCTTCGATGTTGAGCTCTTCAAGGATCGACCCCAACGAGTGAAACTGCTGAACCTGCTCCGCGTTCCATGTCGTACCGCGCATGGATAGACGTTTCAACCGATCGCAAAAGACTACGGCATCCGACTTCAATACAGCGTCATCCTCATGACCGCGCGCACAGCGATCGAGAACGAGACCCGAAGGTCCTGGGACGCCTTCGATCCGGACGTTTGCCAGGTGTCCGCGCTCAACTTTGCCGAAGCGCTCCACGCCGTTGACTATCACAATCGTCCAACAGCAGCAGCGACAGTCCGGGATGTGATGGGCACTGTAGTACGTGCTTGTAGAGAGCTGGATTGGTTCGATCTCCGGGCGATCCAGGTAGAACTCCGCGGTCGAATGGACACTGCTTTTCCGCCAGCTATGGCTTCGTGCATCACGTCAGTGCGCGCTTCGATCAGCTGGCCCCACATGTGGTGCAAATCCCACGGACAGCGAATGCAGCTCACGTTGAGATCAAATTCGTCGGTTGCCGTCGGAAAGTGTGTCAAGAGGAAACGGCCGAACGGGGCAAACAACTCGCGATCTAGAAACTGCCAGCACGCGACTGAGAGACTTCGAAGTGGACGCGTGGACGCCGACAACGTGGCCGCGAGTGCCTGAATGTGGGCGGCGTGATAGATAGTACAGTCTTCCAGCGACAGTGAGACGCCAGGATCTTGGACAGGGGCATCGGAAGTCGATGGTTGCTTCGTCACAACAACAGCAATCACTTTGGAGAGTGCAGAACCAAACGAGGGCGGTTGGTGCGCTTGGCCTGGGACTGTACTGTCGAGCTTGAGACCGTCAATGCGTCGGGTTGAGGGGTCCTCAAGCATGGATGCGAGCTCTCGGAGCATGTGGACTGGGAGAACGTTGGAACTGAGCGAGAGCTCTCGAGATAGAAGGGAGAGCACAAGAGGTGCTTCTCACTCGTCGTCACTGGGATCAGAAGCAACTTCTGAATCTCCTTGAGCTTCTTGGACGTGAGCTGACAGTCTTCAAGGCGTAGACCAATCTGTACTGGAAGGCGCTCAGGTATAGGAAAATTGAACTTCGTTTCGAGCAATTTGCGCAGCGGCTCGATCAGTTGACTCGGCTCGAGGGTGCGACCACTCCACTGAAGAGCGACGTGGGATCCCTTGGCACGCACGTATCGAAGGAACCCGCTTATTTTGGCCTCATCGTTGTGGACCCCTCGAATCATCTCGGACGTGAGCGCACGCCGCCAGAACGCCTCGTACATATCGCGCCGTGGCCGTAAGGTCTCAGCATGCACGAGAAGACGAGCAAGACAATCGAGCACGGAACTCATCTGGTGCCGAAGGTTTGGAGCAATACCAGCACTAGCACGCACACGCGACAAGTCGACAACGAGCCACGCTTCCTTGTGACAGAGGAGTTCGAGATCTGTGAAGGGCTGGGGAACTCGAGGCGCAAGAGACCGTCGAGGGTCTCACATAGCGAGGCCCACTCTTCCTCCGCCAAGAGGTGGGCGACCTCCACGGGACGGACATCAGAACTCGCTCGCGCGTCGACATCGTTGGTCTGTTGAGCTGCTTGTGCACTGCGGCGTCGCTGCGCCCGCGCCATTGTTGTGAAGCACAGAAAATGTCGAACTGGTGGTGGTTGCAAGGGAGTCACTGGGAACTTGCCGTTTTGTGAATGATGGTCGTACGTGAATGCCTTGTGGGTTCACACGGCATGAACCCACGATGCATGCACCAACGAATACATGAAACAGTTGGCGATGGCCCTGGCCCACGCCAACTCTCAATGATGGGTCACGTTGCGACACACGTGACTCGTTTTGGTTCTGAGACAGATGCGTGCGTCAGACTGATGCAAGCTTATTTTAATAAGCTTAACAAAATGTTCCAGCGCTGCTGTGCACTGATGTGATGGAACATTTGTTGCTCGGTGCGAAGGCATTTGATGAGACCGTGATGCCTACAGCCTATGTAGGTATATTATTGCGTAGCATACTCAACAGAAATTTAATTGCGTATGCGGCGACAGTCTCACCACAGGACTTTGCGTGGTTCCCCAGGATTTGCAAACGCCAAAATCGTCGCAACGACGTCGCTCGAGAGTTTCACAGGAATATGTCGCAGCGCACCGAGGAACGCCCGTCGTGCGTCATAGCTCAGGCGCTCGTGCTCGAGCAGGTCTGTGACTTGGACTTGAACGACGGCGTGGGATTTGTTTTCGGGGTCAAAGCCGCCCTCTCGAATGTCCACATACTCAAGCATACCACCACAACGGAATGCGCGCAGCAGTGTGTCAGGCACGGGGTTGTTTGGAGGATCAACAACTTGATTGTGTGCAAACGTGAGCCTTCGCAGGCGTGGAAATGCCAGGATCGTCTCAAAGTTGGAAGCATCGAGGCTGGAAGCGCGTACGTTGAGGGCTTGGAGCGACGCGGCCGCGACATCGGACAAGTCTTGGATCATTTGTTGGCGTCCCGCCTGTCTTCGTCGTTCAGCGTTTCCGGGGCCAGAGTCGTACGAGCAGCCTTCGACGTTGAGCTGTTCAAGGATCGATCCCAACGAGAAGAACTGCTCCGAGTTCCACATTGTTCCCCGCATTGAGAGACGTTTCAATCGATCGCAAAAGACCGCAGCATTGTACTTGACCAGAGTGCCACCTTCATGACCGCGCGTACAGCGATCGACAATGAGACCCGATGGCCCAGAGACGCCTTCGATTCGTGCGTTCGCCACGTGAAGTCGTTCAACATTCCCCATTCGCTCCACGCCGTTGACTGGCACGCTCGTCCAGCTGCAGCAGCGACAGTCCAGAATGCGACGGACATTGTAGTAAGTGCTTGTAGAGAGCTGGACCGGCTCGATGTCGGGATCATCCGGGTAGAACTCGGCTGTCGCGAGTGGTCGGATGGACACTGCTTTTCCAGCAGCTGTGACCTCATCCATCACCTCCGTGCGCGCTTCGATCAGCTTCCATTCCACATCATAAGCACCCGGCGGACTACGAATGCAGCTCACGTTGAGGTCAAAAGCATCGGTCGCTGTCGGAAAGTGCGTCATGAGAAGACGTCCAAAGGGAATGCACAACTCGAGATCTGGAAACTGCCAACACGCGAGTGAGAGACCTCGAAGTGGACGCGTGGCCGACGCCAACGTGGCTGCGAGTGTGGTAATGTGAGCAGCGTGATATATGGCGCAGTCTTCCAGCGATAGCGACACACCTGGGTCTTCAATGTGACCATCGGAATCCGTCGGTTTCTTCGAAACAACAGCAGCAATCACTTGGGAGAGTGCAGAACCATACGAGGGCGGTTGGTGCGCTTGATCGGGGGCTGTACTGTCCAACTTGAGACCGTCGATGCGTCGAGTACAAGGGTCCTCTAGCATGGTTGCGAGTTCTCGAAGCATGTGGACAGGGAGGATGTTGGAACTGAGCGAGAGCTCTCGAAGGTTGTTCGCTTCGCACAACAACCGCTTCTTACTCGACGTCACAGGCGCCTGAAGCAGCTTTTGAATGTCCTTAAGGTTCTTGGACGTGAGCTGGCAGTCTTCAAAGCGAAGGCCAATCTGCACGGGAGTATACGGATGATCAAGTGTGTCGACGTCGGTCTCGAGCCACTTGCGCAGAGGTTTGATCACTTCATTTGGCGTCCGACCTCTCCACTGAAGCGCGACGTGAGATCCCTTCGCACGCACGTATCGCGCAAACCCGCTGATTTTGGCTTCGTCGTCTTCGACACCACGAAGCATTTCGGACGTGACCACGCGCCGCCAAAACGCCTCGAACAGATCACGTGACGGTCGTAGCGCCTCGGCATGAACGAGAAGACGCGCAAGACAATCGAGCACACGCACGATCTGGTGTCGAAAACTAGGTACAACGCTAGCGCTTGCACGCACGCGCGACAGATCAACGACAAGCCACGCTTCTTTGGGGCACAGGAGCTCAAGATCCGTAAACGGACTGCGGAACTCGAGGCGCAAGAGACCGTCGAGGGTCTCACTTACGGACAGCCACTCATCCTCCGATAAGAGACAGGAAGCGTCCACCGCTGTGCGCACTGGTGCTTCTTCATTGTGGACGTGGGGAGCGGCCTTTGCAGCGCGGCGTCGCGGGGTCCGAGTCATTTCTCGCGAATGTCAAACTGACCAGTCAGTTGCCTGACATGGTCATGTTGTGAGTGATGGTCACTGATGGGTGAATACTTTTGGGTGATGGTCGTTGACGTCCACGTTGGAGGACAGATGTTCACACGGCGTCTCCACCCAAGAAACTGGCTTGTCCAACGAGGCACAAGTCGCAGATGAGGCGGATGCGTTTGTGGGTTTGAGCAAATGCCGCTCACGCTGAGCTCAACAGCGGCGAACCAGCCTTCCATTTGATGAGACCGGGAAATAAGTTTGTATTACGTGTTTGTGAGTGTCTCACCATATGACTTGACGCGGGGCGCCAGTGTTGGCAAACGACAAAATCGTCGCAACGACGTCGCTCGAGAGTTTCACAGGCACGTGCTGCAGTGCACGGAGGAACGCCCGCCGCGCGTCAACGCTCAAGCGCTCGTGGTCTAAGAGGTCTGTAATCTGGGCCTGGAAGACAGCGTGGGTTTCGTCTTCAGGATCATAACCGCTCCGTCGGATGTCGACTAACTCGAGCATACCACTGGAACGGAGCGCACGCAGCAGTGCGTTGAGACCAGGGTGGTCTTCGGTTTCGCTCACGTAGAATCGCGATCGCGCCGCGACTTTGTTGTGCGCGAACGCCAGACTTCGCAGGAGTGGAAACGCCAAGAGCGTTTCGAAGCTGGAGGCATCGAGGCTGCAATTGGATACGTTGAAGACTTGGAGCGACGGAGCAGCGACCCTGGACACGTCTCGCATGAGCTCGCCATAGTCGTGCGAGCAGCCTTCGACGTTGAGCTCTTCGAGGATCGACCCCCATGAGGAGAACTGGTCCGAGCCCCACCTCATGCCCCGCATGGATAAGCGCTTGAGCCGATCGCAAAAGACCGCGGCTTCCGGCATGAACATGGTGTCGCCCTCGTGATGCCGCGTACAACGATCGACAATGAGACCCGACGGTCCAGGAGATCCTTCAATCCGGACGTTTGCAAGGTGCATGGGCTCGATGTTACCAATGAGCTCCTCGCCGTCAACGGGGACGATCGACCGGCAGCAGCCACAGTCCAAGATGCCTCGGACGTTGTAGAATGTGGTTGTCGAGAGCTTGATCTCGTCCAATTCATTGCCCGGGTGATCTTCCAGTCGGTCTTCTGGTTGATCGTCCGGTTGCTCCTCTGCCTGCTCCTCTTGTGGATCGTCCTGACCATCATCCGGTTGATTGTCGTTGTCCGGATAGAAAGAAGCGGAAGCGAGCGGTCGACAGGAGACTGCTTTTCTTGCGGCCAAGGCTTCTTGGATCACCTGAGTACGCGCTGCGATCAGTCGTTCCTCCATGATGAACGGATCACAAGGGCAGCGAATGCAGCTCACGTTGAGATCAAACTCATCGGTTGCCGTCGGCAGGTGCGTCAGGAGGAGCCGACCGAAGCGGACAAACAGCTCGCGATCGGGAAACTGCCAGCACGCGACGGAGAGACCTCGAAGCGGACGTGTAGCCGCCGACAACGCCGCGGTCAGGGCGTCAATGTGGGCGGCGTGGTAAATTGTGCAGTCTTCTAGTGATAGAAAGACACCGGGTTCTTCGACTTGGGCGTCAGAAGCCTTCGTCACCACTGCGGCAATCACTCGACCGAGCGCAGGGCCGTACGACGGTGGTTGCTGCGCTTGATCGGGGACGGTACTGTTCAGATTCAGACCATCAATGCGTCGGACACAGGGGTCCTCCAGCATCGATGCGAGCTCTCGCAGCACGTGGACTGGGAGGATGTTGGAACTGAGTGATAGTTCTTGAAGGTTCAAGGACGAGCACAAGAGTCTCTTCTCACTGGCCGTCACTGGAACCTGGAGCAGCTTTTGGATCTCCTTGAGGTTCTTGTGGGTGAGCTGGCAGTTTTCGAAGCGCATACCAATCTGCACGGGCAGGTACTGAGCGACTGGAAGGTTGATCTCTGTCTCGAGCCACCTACGCAGCGGCTCGATGAGCTGACTCGGCTCGAGACTCCGGCCACTCCACTGAAGAGCGACGTGGGATCCCTTGGCTCGCACATACCGAACAAATCCACGAATCATGGCTTCATCGTTGTCGACATCCTGGAGCATCTCCGACGTGAACACGCGGCGCCAGAAATCTTCCAACAGATCGCGCCACGGTCGCAGCATCTCGGCGTGGACGAGAAGGCGAGCAAGACAATCGAGAACGCGGATCATCTGGTGCCGAAGGTTTGGAGCAATTCCGGCGCTCGCACGCACACGCGATAGATCAACGACAAGCCACGCTTCCTTGGGGCACAGGAGTTTAAGATCTGTAAAGGGGCTGGGGAATTCGAGGCGCAACAGACCGTCGAGGGTCTCAGTTAGTGAGGTCCACTCCTCCTCCGCCAAGACGCGAGCAGCACCGGCTATCGCTTTCGCTTGCACAGCGTCACCATCAACCTGGTGAGCTGCTCGTGCAGCGCGGCGTCGCTGGGTCCGTGCCATTGCTCGCCGAAGCGAAAGTGTCGAACTGCAACGCCAACGAATCTGGTCGTGGAAATATCAGTTGTTGTGTGAGTGTTGGTCTCTTGACGCGTTCTTGGGTTCGCTTCCTTCGAAGTTGGGCAGCGAAATGTCCGAGCCCGAAAAGAAGGACGTAGTTGGTCGCGTTTCGTCTCGATTCGCTGTGCAACACTGTGTGGGTTGGTTCGCTGCTTGGCGCCATGGCCATTCACGCCATCGTGGGTTGTTTTTGTGAGTGATGGTTGAAACTCAGGTGGCACCTGCAATACCATGAGCATCTCAGGAGAGGTTAACTGAGCTGGAAAAGACGAGAATGAATGACCTCCATTGTCTGTACTCTCTATGGGAAGTGATACTCCTGGTCTCTTTCCATGGGGTTGTAGTGTCACCACAGGACTTCGCGCCGCTCGCCCACGCGTGCAAACGACAGAATCGTCTCGACCGTGTCGCGCGAAAGTTTAATGTCCACATGACGCAGCGCCACGAGAAACGCCCGACGTGCTTCCACGCGGATACGTTCGTACTGGAGACGCGTCGTGATCTTCGTCGCAATCATGTTGTGGCTCTCGTCGTCGGCATCGAATCCACAGTTGCGAATGTCGACTTGATCCAGGTTCTCGCAATTGAACAGCGCGTCCCGCAGAGCTTCGAGGCCAGGATGCGGCGGTGGCTCGTCGCTCGCATAGTGCTGGCGCGGGCACTCGGCGACTTTGTTGTGGGCAAATCCAAGGTGACGGAGCTTGGGAAAGGCGAGCAGCGTCTCCAACGTTGGGGTCTCAAGACTGCAATTCGAAAGATTGACGACTTGAAGCGACTCGGTGACAAGACCCAGATCACTACTCAGCTGTTCTTGGTTCTGATCGCAGCCTTCAGCGTTGAGTTCTTCGAGCGCCGAGCACCACGAGTCAAATTGGTACTGATCCCATC
>JAADWR010000256.1:0-12703 GCA_023336345.1 Pythium inflatum | reverse complement strand
TCCCGCAGATCAACCGCTTTGGCTACGACGGCAAGTGCCTCGGTCGCGAGTTTGCCGAGGCGGTCGTTGCTGAGACGCACGAGTTCTGGAAGCTCCTCATTGAAGAGCGCGGCGGCCAGGCTACGGTCTAAGCAGCGTAGACGTAAAGAGGCACAATGACGGTGTCACGTTCGTAAAAGGCAAAATACAAAACCATGACTCGTGTATAATGCTCGCGTTGTGTCACCCAGCACGGCCGCGAGACCTGTGTTGAGACCGGTCACTCCAGATTCCGCTCATGGCCGCGCGCAAGTCGCGGTCAGTCTCTTCTCGTAGCCGCTCGAGCCGTCGACCGTGGCGCACAAGGAACGACCGGCCAAAGCCGCTGCTCGACAAAAGCGAGGCTGATGGTGGCGTCACGGCAACGGGTGGGAGCACGATCGGCGACGACATGACGCTGCTCGCGAGCGCGCTGTCTGAGCCCGCGCGGCGCAGTGGCGTCGCGGTGAGCACTGGTCGTGGTCCCGCGGTAAACGACGCCGACAAGGTGTCCTGATCGGGTTGTGCTACCGACGGTGGATACGGGGCGACGTCCGCGTACTCTTCGACGAGGTCTTTGAGCTTACTCCCCGCCCGCACAATCTGAGGCATGTGAAGCGACCCACCAGCGCTGTGAAAACTGCCGTCGGCGTCGGACGTTGGCGTGAGCGAGGCCTCTGCGGGAGGAGGAGACGGCGAAGGCGGGGTGCGGACTGTCGATTTCGATGCGGCCACGGCAACGTCTCGCTCGTCGGCCGAAAAGAGCTGGTGGTGCTGTGCATAGAGGAAGTAGTAGAGCGTCAGGAATGCGAGGACACTGGCAAGCACTGCCAGTTCGACAAAGCGGCTGTCTTGGAACCCGACGATCGAGAGCAAGCAAAGTGACCAGACAGCGAGCGAGATGTAGGCGCCAATGGCGCCAAACGGACTGCGATAGCCCGAGCGAGCGAGCGCCGAGCTGTGGTCGCGATGGAGCGCGAGATACCCAACTGTCTGGCCAATGTACGAAAGGAACGCCAAGCCGAGACACACGTTTGTCAGTTCGCGGATCGAGCGGTGGCCATAGTGAACGATGAGACAGATCCCAAAGCTAAGGACCGAACCCGTTCCAATAGCTGTGCGACTCAAGAGATTCTGATTCCGACGCATTTGTTGCCGGATCGCAGCAGCGAGGGACCGCGGCAAGAGCCCCGAGGTTGCGAGCGCCGCAACGAGCCGTCCGTACGCCCATACAAAGCCAAACACCGTGCCGTAGATTGCTGGGACCGAGAGCCACACGGCGTTGCGTTCGGACATGCCCAACAAGCGGGCATATCCGAAACTCAACGGCGCAAGGGCGTCCGTCGTCGGGCCAATGGTCGGTGGGCTTGTGCTGGTGACAAAGAACGTGAGGATGCTAGTGACCACAAGCATCACGATGCATCGGCGCTGGGCCCGTGGCAGTGTCACGCGCACGTCGGTCACGTGATCCGAGCTCAGCACGAGCGTATCGGCGCCGATGTAAAACCACGCGGGGAGTGGCAGCACGCGGACGAGAGAAACGATAGGCATCTTGTCACGCGCCGTCCGCGACGCAATGTCCATGACAGGCACGGTGTTTTCTCGGAGATTACAGAGCCGCAATGAGCCGAGACAATAGAGCAGCAAGATGAAGAGCGACGCGATCGCCAGCAGTGCATTCGCGCCCCAAAAGAGCGTCGATGAGCGCGACTGGAGTACGCCGGCACTGAGAAAACACACGATCCACACGAGCGGCTCAAAGCCGCTGGCAGATGGAACGGCTGTGACCACAATGGCTGCGAGCGAGAGCACCGAGGCCGCGACGTACGTTAAGAACTCGAGTACGTCGATCGCACCGACGAGAAAACCGCCATAGAAACCGAGTGTCTTGCGCGTAACAGCATAACCACCGCCGGAAAACGGGAGCACGCTCGCAATTTCGGCGAGCGAAAAGACCAGTGCGAGGTAAGAGCCAGTAACGAGCGCAAACGCAGTGGTCGCAGGGATCATGCCGCCAGCGAGTGCAGCGTTCCAGCTGAAATACTGCCCGCCGAGGACCGTCGTCACGCCCAGCAAGCCAACGTCGAGGAGCCCTGGCTTGTACGCGCTGCGGCCTTGCGTTGGCCGCAGCGCGCGGATCCGAAGCGCTGGGCCGCCTTCGGACGCTGCCGAACTCGCGCCGCTCGGTGCTTCACTGGGAAAGGCGGCGACGCGCATCATGTCGAGTGAGTGGATGAGTCCTGACCCTTTGAGGAGCGTATCGTTGCTTCGACCGTGTGCATCACGACAAAAACAAGCACCGTGCTAAGAATGCGACGGCATCGAGAGCTAAGTATGGACCTCCGCCTCTGTGTCTTGGAATCGAAAATAGTGCGTCACGACGTAGCGCACCAAGTGGCGATTGCACCAAACAGAAAACGACGCAGCGTTCACTCTGCTGCGGTCAACGGCTCGCGTGTTACGGTCCAGTGAGCACTGTGCACGCCTTCACAGTCTGCACAAGTTGACGTTGAAGTGGACTGTACCAAAACATGGCACTGTATCAAAACATGGCACTGTTTATCACCGTCGTGCCAAACAGGGGTGCGTTATTATTGAAACAGTATAACACGTTCTTAACTGATTTCTTCTCGCCGCAATCCCCACCCTCTGCATGGCGGACGCTGCGGCCTACGACGCGGCGCGCGCTGGCCGTGCGTGCGTGGCGGTATTAATAACGACGGCGCTGGTTTAATTACGACGCCAGTTGAACATACCGCCTCTGTGTCGTCATTGTCGCGGGAAACAGAACAGCACAGAGATGGCGGAACGACCGGCAATGGACTCGCCACTGGCGTGCCTCGACTTTAGCACGTTGGCGTCGCATGACGCGTCGCTCGAGCCGCTGCGCGTTCGGCGCAGTTTATCCGATCTCCAGGGCGAGAGTGATGCGCCAACTGTTACTGTGGCGACAGTGCAGCCGTCGCGGCGTCAGCGACGCTCGCTTGGTGACAGCAAGATGGTGTACGCGGTGCAAGACGCGCGGATGACGCCCAAGCTTCGTGGCATACGAGACCAGCGGTACACCGACATGGTCGAGCGCTTCCAAGTGCGCCACGTTGGAACGCCCACGAGCGCGCTGTCGCTGCGCACTGCGCGACGGCCAAGTTCAACGACTGCATCGACCAAAGTGCACCCAGGGGGACCTGACGAGTCCACCAAGCGCATGTCGACCGAGAGTTTCAGATGGTCCAAGACCGGATCGCTCACGTCGGTGGGACGGACGTCACGGCCGCATCATGGGGCGTCCGAGTTGATACCCGAGAACGGCCAGCTGCAGGCTATGAAGATCAAGAGCACACGCTCCTGTTATTTGCCAGAGTTAAGAACGTCATGGTTCGGCCAGTGGATCCCGTGTCGAACGTTGCACGTGTGCGATCAGTGCTGTTGCTCCTTGCCTTTGCAGCGCACGCCGTCTGCTTTCCGTTCAAGGTTGCTTTCTTGAACGGCGTTGAGATGGCGACTGGGCACTCGCTGGGAAGAGCAGTTCGGCTAGTGATGGCGATCGACTGCTGCTTGAGTCTCAACACGGCTTATGTGGACAAGCAAGGGCGCGTCGTGTCCGCTCGAGGCGCGATTGCTCAACATTACGTGCGGGGGTGGTTCATACTGGATGTGCTCGCAATGATCCCAATCGAACGGATCCTCTCCAACTCTGTTCATCCGTGGGTTCTGGTCGTTGTTGACGCCGTGCTGCACCTCCCACGGTTTCTTCACGTCGTTGAGATCACGCACGATGCGTGGTTGCCGCTTTTTCAAGACAACGATCGGAGTGTCTTCGCGAGGTTGATCTATTCTCGAATCTCGCACTTGGTGAAGATACTTGCGATCGTCATCTACATCGTGTTTGGCGCGCATCATACAGCATGCATTCTCCAGACCCTTGGCGACGACGATCAACCTTCAAGCGCCAGTTCTCCATTGCACCAGTACGTGGCTAGACTGTACGATGCTTTGCAACTCCTTCAAGGACAGGGAGTCACAACAACGACGACGAGCCAGACTGCATTTGCGGCCATCTCCGTTCTTGCGGGGTCTGTCATCCTCGCAATCGTGTTTGGCAATATCGGCATCCTTGTGAGCAACTTCAACGCCAACGTGACCAGCTACCAGCGCAAGATGGAAGTGGTTTTTGCGATTATGAGCAAGCTGAAGTTACCGACCCCTCTACGAGATCGGATCCATCAGTACTATGAGCATCTGTGGAGCGAGTACGAGGCATTGGACGGCGAGATCGTGGGGTTCTCGAACGAGTTGAGCGAAGGATTGAAGTTGGAGGTCGTGCTGTTCAAGTACATGGATTTAATCACGCACGTTTCATTTTGGCGTGAAGGGAGTTCGGTTTTCCTGAAGAAGTTGGCGTTGAATCTGCACGTGCGCGTGTATTTGCCGGATGACTTTATCATTCGCCGTGGTGAGGTCGGTGACGAGTTTTACATGATCAATCGGGGTATCTGCGAGTTGCACATTGGGCGAGACAGCTACGAATGCCCGCCATTTCCTTCAGCAGAAGTTGAGGAAGAGGTTATCCGCGATCCAGCGTGGCATCTGCCGGGCTCAACAGCTAACGGCAAGCGTCGAGCATCGGTGGCAAGTCAAAGAGGTGATCAGCGCGGCGATACCTCTCCCGAATCTCGTCGAAGTCTCCGTCGTGGTCAGTATTTTGGTGAACTCGCTTTGCTCATGAACTACGAGCGCACCGCGAATGCTCGGGCGGTCACGTATGTTGAGCTGTGTGTGTTGAAACGCGCAGCGTTGCAAGATATTTTTGCCAAGCATCCCATGGATCGAGCCGAGGTGATCAAGAACATCTTGATGAGCACTTTCGAGAACAATGCAGTGAAGAACATAGAGTGCCCTCTTCGGCAAATTGTCGCCGAAGCTCTTGGTCGCGATGATGTTGACCAGCGAGTCATCTCTTCATCCCATGCAGCACTTGTGATCTTATCTGCAATCAATGCGGAAGAAGAGGACATATCTATCAAGTTCGGCATCAGCACATCAACGAAAAGGAAGATTGCGACTGTGGAAGTTGGCTTGGGCTACGAGACTGCTATGCCGACGCCCAGAGAAAAGAGCGAGTTGACCGCCACAAGACGTGATCCAGCTATCTCCAAGGTGAGCAGCACGGGGCCAACCATTGTCGACGTAGCAACTCGATTGGATCGAGTCGACATCGTTCAGAACGAACTTCTTTCAGCTCTGAAGGCACTCAATGCTGAGCTGCAAGCTGCCAAAGGCATTGTTTTGGGAGACAGGCACTGATATGAGAGTGCGAATCGTAACAGCGCGATCACATCCACATCGCTGCGTCGTTTCGAGGGCGAGTGTTCGCCGTTGATACGGAACGTTCTGTGTGTCCGCCCGCTCATCAACCGTCAATTTGCTGTGGGATCACACCAACTGTTGAATGGGCAAATGAGATTCTGTGCACACCTCACCACGAATAACTCAGAGCGAGGTTGATTGTTGCTCCCACCTACATTGGCCAGCTAAGATTGGTGTACGTGGGACAGAACGGCCAGGACGCGGCAGAAGAGCAGGAACCAGTCGCTCACAACACAGGCTTCTGTGAATCGTCATCATCGCTCAAGGACCGTCGCTGAGTCGAAATGGAGCCCGTGAAACAGACTACCAATGCGGCGAGCGGCGGGCGAGCGGAAACGGTGGTACAGTCGAGTGCATCTTCTTGTGTAGCAGACGCTATCGCGAAAGACCAACCATTGAAACGGAACAACTCGGGAGGACTCACGCGGCATGCTGGAAGTCGACGAGAGGACTCGGGTCACGAAATATTTCGACGCCGAAGCAGTCGTGCGTTGCTGGCTGATGGTTCATGCATTCCCTCCATAGCGGAAGACATCAAGCCCACACCTTCGATTGGTGTGTCGACCAGCAACGAACAAGTAGATGGCTTGATGCGCACTGCCTCAATCAGTGTACGAGGCAGTAACGAACGTACGGATCATCGCCCTACTCATCATCTAGCGCGTCAACTCTCTCGTCGATCATCGGCATCATCACTCTCACTCGATCAAGCTGAAGAACGGAAGGACAAGAAACACAGTGCGCTTGTGGAACGTTTCCAGATTCGACAGCTTCATCGTTCGTCGTCTGACATGAAGCCGGCTGGGTCCCCAATTCGAAATTCGTCTGGTGACCGAAAACCTCGTCCACCGCGCGCCATGAGCTTGGCGTCCGCGAAACCCCTTGATATCACATCGAATCTTAACGAAGAATCACTTCGTGCACTTGGGCAGAGCGTCCGCCCAAATCTTGAGGTTGTCTCGTCCAATGGACGCGATCGCCGTGAGGTGCTCCACAGCCTCTCGAACCGAAGCCACAAGCGAGACAATTCAACTGCCAGCGCAAGACGCCATGAGCCAGAGCCAGCAACCGCGTTGATGTGTCGGCTCGAGCACCAATTGCTTCGTTTGTTGCAACCCATGTCACCTCTATCCGACACGTTTCGTGCGAGACAAGTCGTCACGGTCGTCGCTCTTGCCGTGCACGTTGTCTACTTTCCTCTTGAGGCCGCATTCAACTATTCCCCTGGTAGTTCGTCCATCGAAATGGTGGTGGAGATGGTCTTCTTTCTCGACTTTCTGCTCAACCTCAACACGGCATACGTTAACAGGCGAGGGCAACTCGTTTCCGATCGAAGACAGATCGCGCTTCAGTACCTTGGCGGCTGGTTTCTCGTTGACATGGTTTCGTCGCTGCCTGTTGAGTGGATGCGCGTGCGCCACGACTTTGTGTACGACCTCATCGGTCGGACTCCGCGAATCTTACACACCATCCGCTTGGTTCGCTTTGTGTGGTTCCTCCGGCTCGATCAATCGGGACGGAATGTGCTTTCATGGCTCTTCTACTCGCGTTACTCACATCTCCTCCGCATCGCCTGGGTCATCCTGGCGCTCATCGTTGTCGCTCACTACATGGCTTGTTGCTGGAGGCTGCTTGTGACATCAAAAGCGCCGACCAGTATTCTCGAAGATGACGTCTCGTGCTATTATGATGTTCTTCAGCTTCTGCAAGGTCAAGGCGTTCCGACAACAAGCCTGCCACAAAACGTCTTTGCTGCTGTCGCAACGCTCGCTGGATCGTTAGTACTCGCCATTGTATTCGTCAACGTCGGCATTCTCGTGTCCAACTTCAACGCGAACGCCACTAGCTACCAATACAAGATGGAATCCGTCTTTGCCATCATGACAAAGTTGCAGCTGCCAACTCCCCTTCGAGAACGTATCCACCAGTACTACGAGCATCTGTGGCGCGAGTACGAGTCGCTTGACGGTGAGATCGTGGCATTTTCCAAAGGTTTGAGTCACACATTGCAGCTCGAGGTCGTGTTGTTCAAGTACATGGATCTGATCACGAACGTTCCATTCTGGCGCGACACGAGTCCAGATTTCCAGAAACAGTTGATGCTGAGTTTGCATGTCCGCGTGTTCTTGCCTGACGATTTCATCATTCGACGCGGCGAAGTCGGGAATGAGTTTTTCATGATTAATCGTGGCATATGCGAGCTGGTATTGGGGCCGGACAGTCTCGAGACGACAACCTTTGAAGCGCTAGTTGATGAAGATTGCGGAAGTGACAAAGCGTCTAGCCGCCTTCGATCTGGCCGTGTGAGCGAGGGGAACTCGACATCTCACAAACTTTGCTTCGATAAAGTGCAAGCCCCACCGGCATCTGGAAGGAGCGGCGGCAACGTTGCACAGGACCAGTTTCCGCACTCTCGACGGCTTCGGCGTGGGCAAACCTTTGGTGAACTGGCGCTGTTGATGAACTATGAGCGAACTTCAAATGTGCGCGCGCTCACATGCGTGGAAATGTGCGTGCTCAGACGCGAAGATGTCCAGAGAATTTTTGTGAAACACCTGAAGGCCCGTCGGTCTGTCATCACGGACTTGCTCGTGCGTGCAATGGAGAGCAATGAGATGCACAACGTGCCGTGTCCACTCAAAGCGATGATACAGAACGCGCTTCCAGTTGAAGACCACACTCGGCTCTCGCCCATGCACGCTGCGTTAATGATTGCGGATGCAATCGATGAACAGCGCGACGACTACTCGATAAAGTTTGGCGTTGGTCCATCTCTGCAGCAGCGTCTTTACGAAATGGTCCGAGGGCAGCGCGAGCAGAACAAACGCCAAAACTCGTTGAACGCGCCGAAAGCTGCCCCACATTCCGTTCATCACGCCCCAGATAGTTCCGGTGAAAATCAGAATCACGAGAGTCGTCTACGCGAAGCGATGAATCGAATCGAGAGTTTGGAGGCAACACAAGTTCAGGTGCTGCAGCTCGTGCGAGACATGCATGCAGAAGTGCACAAGTTGAGGCGTGCGCATGCCACTGCAATGCATGCGTGCGTACACAATTGTGTTGGTCACAGAGCGCCAATCCTCGAGCCGATTGGCGCCCGTGTGTCTGTCGGATTGGAGAATCCTGAGTTCCTGACCATGTGAAATCGTCATCGCGAAGGTGGTGATGGAAATCGACTAGGTCGCGTCGAGTTGGACAGCGCCAACGTCTTCCCACTATCAGTAGCGACACAAGAATCGACCGCAGGAACTCCCACAGGGTCAGTCGAAGGTGCACCCTCTACGAGTCTACTTGCAACCCGTGGACTCGTGTCCAAGTCTGTTGTGCCGACCACGAAGCCCGCTGTTGTTGTGCCGAAGTCTCGCCCAAGACTGCGTGGTCGCAGAGCATCTTTTCACGGCGTGCCCATGACCACCAGACTGGTCCCGCGGAGTTCGGTGGGCCAACTTGTTCCTGCGGGAGTGACTTTCGGAAACTCACAAGTTCATGACGATGCTCCACGCGATGATCGCTTATCTCACCATCCCCCGCAACCACAACTCGTTCGTCGTCCGTCGCTGTTGAAGCCGTTGCGAGCACTGATGGGTACGTTCGCGCCTGAAAGCGTCCCAACAAGTTCCTCGCCATACGCAGACCAACTTTTCCACGCTTCGACCTGAGAGTCACTCTGTCAATGGTGCGAGGAGAGGATGCTGCGTTTGATTGGATGTGGCACAACTATGTTGTGTGGCGCGCACCATGCGAAGGTACTCGCCGATCATACGAAGCCGTGCGCAGGGAGATGTGTGATGTTTGAGCTCTTTTGTTCCAGTACACCGTTGTGGTGATCATTGTTGCTGTTGCAATGGATTGAGTGCTAATAGGTAGTCGATCTGATTGGTCCACACCCCGCCTCACTTGTGATACAAACTGCTGAGTCGTCAACAACTCCTCTTCCAGATGTGATCTATTTCAAGTTACCTTGGCAAGAATAGCGGGCATCATGCACTGTACCAGCGCTGCCACAGCCGACAAAACAACGTATCGCGAGAAGCATGACGACTTCAGACGCGCAAGACGACGCACAAGGGTCGACGAAGGCAGAAGAGACTGCAAGTACAAAGCTCTCTCGAATGCAGCACTTTCAAGCCCCAGCACAAGCCCGAAAACCCTACGTTCGACGGTTTTCTGACGTTTCTGCGCCAATCCAGTCGTACATCGCGCTGCAATCGGGCGTCGATACATTACCGCTGGACCCTACGCGAAAATCACTCGATGAGAGTGAGTTACAGTCGGATGTGACCAGTCGTTTGGAGGATGCGCCAGAGGCTGCTTCCCAAATCGTACGCGTGCGAGGAAGGAGAACAAACTCGGTGGGATCACTGACTGACAGCGCCGACCCGAAGGGCAAGCGTTATGCCGAGATGATGGAGCGCTTTCAAATCCGGCGCGTGAGTCGAACACCGTCGTCGTTGTCAACTGGCGCAGCAACAGGAACAGGTGCATTGACTCGCACACCGTCAAGCCTCCACGCCGGAACGGCTCGAGAACCGTCTGAGCATCCAGAGCGATCCGAAAGCGACGGGAACCAAAGCCACCGATCGTCTCGTGTCCCTGTTCCACCGCTTGGATTAAGGCTCTCTCAACATGAGAGAGCGCACACGGAGATTGGCACTCGAGGGGATATGCACTCGGCTGTGTTTTCCACCCATGAAGGCATGGAGACTTTGAAGAGTATGCGATCGAATCGTTTCTCGCTCCACTGGCTGCTGGTTTCTTGGAAGCGCCGAATGAGTCGTGAAATTGAGTATCTGGTCAGGAAAGTATCGCAGCCGATTTCGCCGTCCTCGACCTTTTCCGGTGTTCGGTTCGTGGTCTTGATGCTCGCGTTCACAGTACACCTTGTACTGTTCCCGCTGGAGACGGCATTTCTCCCCGACGTCCACGGTGCTGCCATGGCAACCGCAATTGAAGTCACGGTCGAGCTCATACTCGTGATCGACTTTGTGCTCATGTTCAACACAGCTTTTTATAACAAGCGAAATCAGCTCGTGACGTCGCGGGCCCAAATTTTTCGCCATTACTTGCGTGGGTGGTTCCTGCCAGACCTCGTTTCCTCGGTGCCCGTGGATTTCATAACCATGTTCCACGACAGCTACTCGAGCGACGGCAGATGGGTGCACTTTGTGTACGATTTGACCGTGCGCAGCCAACGCGCTGTGCACCTCGTTCGCATTGCTCGGTTCATGTGGACCGTGCTGCTGGACAGTCCGGAACGAAGCCTCTTTGAGTGGCTCTTGTACTCGCGCTACTCGCACTTGCTGCGAATCGCATGGATCATCACGTTGATTATTCTCTTTGCGCACTACCTCGCGTGCGGCTGGCGACTACTCAATATTGGATCACCAATTCGAGGATCTCCTCTCAGCGAGTACGTTGCGTGCTTCTACGATGTGCTCCAAATGCTACAAGGCCAAGGCGTGACCACTGCGAGCATCGCGCAAAACATTTACGCGACTGTCGCGATCCTCATGGGCTCGATTGCACTCGCGATCATTTTCGGCAACGTTGCGATCCTCGTGTCCAACTTCAACGCCAACACAACGAGCTACCAGCGCAAAATGGAGTCGGTCTTTGCCATCATGACCAAGCTGCAGTTGCCAACTCCGCTGCGAGAACGCATTCACCAGTACTACGAGCATTTGTGGCGCGAGTACGAGTCGCTCGATGGCGAGATCGTGGCGTTTTCAAAAGGACTGAGTCATTCATTGGAGCTCGAAGTCGTGCTGTTCAAGTACATGGATTTGATCATGCACGTGCCATTCTGGTGCGATGGAAGTCCAGATTTCCAGAAGCAGTTGATGCTGAGTTTGCACGTGCGCGTGTATTTGCCGGACGACTTTATCATCCGACGCGGTGAAGTTGGTGACGAGTTTTTCGTGATCAATCGCGGTGTATGCGAGCTCGCGCTTGGACCCGATAGCTTTGAATGCACGATCGAGCCGCTCAATGACCACGACTCCTTCTACTCGGAGGCCGAGAAAGACGACGACGAAGAAGGCGAGCAAGCGCCGAACAGTGCGCGGTACGAACTACCGTCACCGAACGCTGGGGCACACCTCCCTCGACGCCGTCGAGGAAGTAGGTCAAACGCTTACTCGTTGGTGAAACCGGACGAAGAGGATGATTCCAAGAGCCTCAAAAAGCTGCGTCGAGGTCAGTCGTTCGGAGAACTCGCGCTTCTCATGAACTACGAACGCACGGCGAATGTGCGCGCACTGACGTGCGTGGAAATGTGCGTGTTGCATCGCGCCGATTTTCAACAGATTCTCCTCAAGCACCCGAAAGACCGCAAAGACGTTCTCACGAATATGCTGACCAAAACCATGGAAAACAATGAAGCGACAAATGTGAAGTGCCCGCTGAAAGCGACTGTGCAGTCAGTATTTGGCGGCGGAGGAAGCCATAACGAACGCAACGAGCCAATATCAGCGAGACACGCTGCTCTCTTGATCTCGAATGCCATCAACGTGCAACTGGACGACGATTCGATCAAGTTTGGTGTCGGCGCCGGGCTCCGAGACCAGTTGGTAAGCCTCCGTGACAAGCACCACCATCGTCACCACTCTCATTCTCTGACGAAACCGACTGCGACATTCCAAAACACGTCGAAAACGACGTCGCCACCAAAGGCAGCAGAGCCGTCGCCTCGCATACCCGTACCGGCACCAGCGTCTCCCACTCCCATACCTGCAGCACAACCTGCGACTCCGGCGACATCAGCACAACCAGTCGCTCCAGTCGATTCACCCGCCCCAGCCGCCGCACCGACCTCGACCACGCCAGTTCTTGCGTCTCCGCCAGCTGAGTTTCAGAATCTGACAGATCAAGTGCAACAGCTTGAGCGCATACAGACGCACATGTTGGGGACGATGATGGACTTGGTGCACGAAGTCCGCTCGCTCCGGATGACCAACGAGCATCTCCAAACTATGCTCGGCGCGTACGAAGCGCGCCTCGCGACCCTTACGCGACCAGGGTCTACGGAAACGACCTCCTTGCCATTGCCCAAGATGCCCATTCGATCAAATACAACGCCCGACATGCGACCAGTTACGCGTCGCCGCTCGCGAAAGCTATCGCAGAACTCCATGGAAGATCTCCAAGCCACGACCATTCCCGAGAACAAACCCCGCGTCACACCCTTGACCATTGTGCGCTCAGCGACCATGTCAAGCATCCACAGCGCGCGCGGTTCAATAGGCATGGAGTCACAAGCGCCTGACGAAGCACCAGACGAACCTCGTCCCCAAGTGAACATTAATAGCCGCCGTGCATC
>JAADWR010000255.1:0-12726 GCA_023336345.1 Pythium inflatum | reverse complement strand
CGTGCTCATGCGATCAATCAAACGGGTCGACATTCTTCCGAAGTCTATCATGGCGCCGTCTCAGATGGCGTGCGCTTTTTCAGACGACCAAGCACGCCGTTCCCCCGCGTCCGCTTTGTGCGGCGCGACCAACTTCCATTGGATCTACTCTGGGAGCCATTGCGCGACCGCGCACTTGATCGGATGCTTCGCCGGTTGCACCCCTTCGTTCTAGAGTCTCAGTGGCAGCGTGGCATCGACGTTGCGATTCGCGTGGAACACGGCTCCAATCGGCTCGCCAAAGCGCTGGAATCTCTTGGTCTCTGTACGCCGAGAGCGTATCCAACACCTACGGTGCGTTTCGCCCAAATCTTCTACCCGCAAAGCGATGACCAACTCTCCGAGAATCTCACGCTCTGTCTCGGCAATAGTGCTGCCATCCGAGCGTTCGAACAAATAGCATTGGGCAACACTTTGGATCCCGAGTCTCGAGCACCTTCTCCATCACGCGTTCGTCGCCTAAAGGTAGTCGTCGTGCCCGACCAACGAACCAGTGACAGTCTCTCCACACGCACCAAGTCCACGCTGCTCAACTTGCTCTCGATCATTGGAAACCGCCTGGAGTACCTCCACATTGGCGACCCGTGGGATTCAACTACCAACCGCACACACTCGACGCACCAACAGTCCAGTCGATCATGCATCTATCACAGGCGCCTCCCTTGACTGCCTCCAAGATGAGATCTCAGGTCGTACTTCATCGAACCAGCACCATTTCAAAGAAGCACTTGAGCAGCAGCCGCTGTTTGAACCCTTCAGAGTACTGGGCGCGTTTGATCCCGACCAAAGTGCGTCGCACTACGTGATGACGAACATGAAAATCTTGTATTCTTGCGATGTTAATGAGGAACTCCCCAAGCTTTGTTGGAGGAGGCAGTTGGTCACTATGGATACTACATTGTCACGTGTCGCAGTTTTTCGAACTCTTTCCTCAACTCCAACCTCATTGGCAGTCTCCCTCCTCTGAGATGGCTTTACGACGACTCACACAATGTTAGAAACGTGCCCCCGGACCTAGTTCGTGAATGTGCTCGTGATGAACCGCGGCACGACAGTGGACAAATGGATGTTGTCGAGTTTCTGCGTTCCCATGATCCCAAGCTGCTCTTGCTGGCACTCAAAATGTTGGGACGGTACTAGCGACAGTAGTATATCACATTGTATGTAATGTTCCCTCCCGCATGTTTGGCTCAGCCCAACAAAGAGGTGTCGACAAATCCAGATAGGAGAGACGACTCGTGCGGTGCCCCAAATCTCCCCTTCGTTTCAAACAAAGCGCTCTTCTGACGCCGACACATTCTCGTACCATTGATACAAGCCTTTCCCAGTCGGTGCCCGTGGTTCTCGCTCAAAAGACGTTGTTGACATCCCGTGGATCGTCGAATAAATACACTCGTCGAATAATTACACAAGGGTCTGTTGGTAACGAATCCACGTCCAGAGCCACGACAAATGGACCTTTTGTGACATGGACCTGCGGCAGAGAGCGCAAAAGGACCGCAGGGCGAACATGCTCTGCAAGCATTTGACACACACCAATGGTGGCCAGTCATAATGACTCATGAAGCACTGGCTGCTGGTGGAGCTGTTTGGCCCGATCGTCTCATTCCTCAACCTCCCCAGTTCCCACCACCCGCTTCTCCACCATCATGAAGATCTTCGGCCTCCTTTGCACGGCGACGTTAGCCATCACCTCGACGCACGCGGCCGAGTGCACGCGAGAGCAGATCGCCAGCACGCTCGAGAAAGCCAAGAATGTGAATCTCGAGACTGCGTGCGCGTCCGTCACCACGCTCATGAACACAGCGACGGATCACCACGCTGCGGCCATCAAAATCTGCAGCGACAAAACGTGCATGTCGGCAATCGAAACGCTGTCCAAGATCCAGCCCGACTGTACGATCTACGGTCAGAACTACATGCTCAAAGAAGCGGCGAGTCTGTCGAACATTCAGCTTTCGTGCAAGGGATTGGGAGTCGACATCGACGGCTCGCCGACCACCTCGCCTGTGTTGACACCTATGGCGCCAACGACCGCACCTGCGTTGGCAACGACACCGGCAACGACGGCGCCGACGACCGTACCAACGACGGCGCCTGTGGCGACAACGGCACCGAGCACGACCGCGCCTGTGGTGACTCCGGCGCCGACGAGTGCTTCGTCCAGTGCACTAACGACCGCAGTTGGTGTATCCGCTGCGACGGTCGCTGCGATCGCCGTCTTGGCGCAGCTCTAAGAATCAATAGATCTTTATAGTCCAGGTTCTTTTGACCAGCCTTCGCCGTCTCATGGCGAACTTTTTGAAGCAAAGACCAAGAGAAACAATCTTGCATACGTCGCAGATAACAGGTAAGACTTATGTGAACCCACCACATCATCCCAACGCTCGATGCGGTCTATACCGTGCACATGCGCAGCTGCGTGAGATCATACTCTTCCATTGTGGTCTTCATCGCGACATTGTCGCGCTCGCGCGGACGCTCCCACTGTGATCCCTGTGCAGCCAGAGCCTGTGGCTGAGCGACACGCCATTTGAAATTTGCTTCACTGGCGTCTCGGGCCACAGCAACGTGATCATGTGTAGACACCGTACAGTTGTCTTGGAACGCTTCATGGTGTTCACACAATCGTCGATCATCGAGAGACACCAAGCGAAAAACCTTTACAAGGTTCTAAAGGTTTGCATAGACAGTCCACATAGTGGGGTTTTTCCTGTTTGGGATCAACCCAGTGGGTTGAACCCACGCTCAGCACTGACTCAGGGAGCTAGCTCACTTGTCATTCCTCATCTCAACGTACCATGTTTCGACCACAACGCGGTTCCGTGGCAGCGCACGCTGTCCTCACGAATGCGCCACTGCTGCGCATGGTTGCTCTCTTCCAGCGCGGGCTCCCGCGCGACATGGTCGAGCTCATTCAGTCGCTCCAACCCACCTCCGACGACACGCTCCCTCGCTTCGCGGTTCGCCGCCAGGACCTCCCGCTGCTCGAGCGCCTCTGGCGCTACAGCCAAGAGCAGCCAGAGTACTTTCTCCAGCAGCCGCGACTGTCGTTCGACGGCGCGTGGCTCGAGAGCGTGCGCATGGGCAACGTCGAGATCACGACATGGATCGACGCACGCCCACTCCGACCGGATCAGGTCGACGCTGGCGAAGTCTGGATGGCCGTCACCCAGAGTCAGAGAGTCGCAATGGTCGAGTACGTCCTCACACGTTTCCCACCCCTCAAGACGCAGCTCAAGGAGAAGCACGTCACCAAGGCAATCAAGCAGAACGCCGCCGATCTGCTCATGTGGCTCGAGGCGAATCTTGAAGACGTACCGTATCCAAAGCATGCGCGCTTGATCGCCGTGAATGCTGGCGCCATTGATGTACTCAAGTATCTCCACGAGCGTAACCCCACACAAGTATGGCAACGGTCAGTCATGGATCTTGCGGCGCGATTCGGGCAATTCGAAACGGTTCGTTTTCTCCACGAGCATCGCACGGAAGGCTGTACGACTGTCGCGATGGATCTTGCTGCCGCACGCGGGCATTTTGAAGTTGTCCGGTTTCTCCACGAACATCGCTCGGAAGGCTGCACGACGGAAGCAATGAACCAAGCCGCCGCGAACGGTCATTCTGAGGTTGTTCAGTTTCTCCATCAACATCGGTCAGAAGGATGCACGACCACGGCCATGGACAAAGCCGCCTCGAATGGGCATTTTGAGATTGTGCAGTTTCTCCACGAACATCGGTCCGAAGGGTGCACGACCAAGGCAATGGACAGCGCAGCCGCTCACGGCTACTTGGACGTCGTCGAGTATCTCCATACCCGTCGCTCGGAGGGATGTACTACGGCGGCGCTGGACAAGGCCGCCATGAATGGTCATTTAGAAGTTGTGAAGTTTCTGCTGGACCATCGCACGGAAGGATACACGCCCAAGGCGATCATCGAAACGAGAGAGAGAAGAGAGGACTCGGGTTACCACGAAGCGTTCGAAGATTTCCAAAGGGACAGGAGCGGCTCGGACGTTGACGAACCGTTCAATCATTTACGGATTGACCGCGTCAGCGAAGACGCGCTCCTGCAGCTTATGGACGATGATACCGAGCGAACGATGATGGCGCTTTCGCAGTTTCTGCCGCAATTCCATCGCTTGGGAGAGGCAAGTCACTTCTCCACTGTCCAAGCGCTCCATAAGCAACGCACGAAGAGCGTCGCCGACGAGTCGCTTCGGGAGCTCACGGAAGAGACGGTGGACAGAGCAATGGCATTGTTCAAGTCGTTTAAGCACCGACCGCACTTGGTCGTCGAAGCGGCCGCGAACAAAGGCGACCTCGCGGTCGTGCGGTTTCTTCATCTCCACTGCCACGCCGATTATTGCTCGCCGACCACGTGCTTGGAAGCGGCCGAGCGTGGTGAAGCGAGCGTCGTCGCCTTTCTCCTCCAGCATTGCGTCCCCAGCGACAGCGTCAGTCGCATGCTCCGCGGTGCCATCAATAGCGGTGACTTGGCGACCACGCAGTGCGTGGCGGAGCGGTGCACGCGCGATGAATTGGTCGAAGCGCAAGCGCTCGCAGCGCGCCGAGGGCTCGAAGACATCGCCGAGTACTTGGAGGCGGCAATCCCGACCAAGGCCCACCGCTCGGCGTAATCGTGGAGGGAGAATAAGATGTCATGGGTACATACTACACACGTCGCATAATTTGAACAACAAAACAAACTTTGATCCTCAAGGTTTTGATACTTAGGCTTTTGTCTTTCGCGCCACTTTTCACCAACTGTCCACCTTTGGCGGCAAACTGGACCTGTCCACGGCCCTCAGTTGTATCGGAGACCACCACTTTTCAAGCTTCCCACCAAAACAAGAATGCTTCGCGTTCCTCGGTTTCGCCGCCGGTGCGTCGCCGTCGTGGCGTCGAGCACGGCGGCGCACGCTGTGCTCTCGAACGCGCCGCTCCTGCGCATGATCGTTCTCTTCCAGCGCGGGCTCCCGCGCGACATGGTCAACCTCATGACGCGATCGTTCATCCCCGATGACACGCTCCCTCGGCTCGCTGTTCGCCGCGAAGACCTTCGACTTCTCGAGTGCCTCTGGCTCTACCGCCAAGAACAACCCGAGTACTTTCGCCAGCAGCCGCGACTGACATTTGACGGCGCGTGGCTCGAAAGTGTGCACGTCGGGAATGCGGACATCACGACGTGGATCGACGCGCACGCGTTCCGGCCGGATGAGGTCGAGCCCGACCAAGTCTGGACGGCCGTGATCCATAGCCGTCATCGAGTCGTGATGGCCGAGTACGTTACGACGCAGTTCCCGCAACTCAAGAGACAGGTCGCGGGCGCAGTCACCAAAGCCATCAAGTGGAACGCTGTCAATGTCCTTCTGTGGCTCGATGCCAATGTTGGGAACGTGCCGTATCCACCGCTTGCGCACTTGATCGCCGTGAATAGTGGCTCGTTCGACGCCCTCACGCATCTCCACGGACAAAGCCCAGCCGAAGCGTGGCCACGAGCAGTCATGGATCTTGCTGCGTCGTTGGGACACTTCGAGATGCTTCGCTGTCTCCGTGAGCACCGCGCCGACGGATGCACGACTGTGGCCATGGACATGGCTTCCGCACGAGGCCACTTGGAAGTCGTTCAATTTCTCCACGAGCATCGCGCGGAAGGATGCACGACCGCTGCAATGAACGGTGCAGCAGCGAACGGCCACTTTGAGGTCGTCCAGTATCTCCATACTCATCGCACGGAAGGGTGTACGTCAGCACTGAACGACGCCGCTGCGAATGGGCATGCGGAGGTTGTGCAGTTTCTGCTGGAGCACCGTACCGAAGGATACACGTGCAAGATGCTCATCACACCGCGAGACGAAAGCCACTCGATTGTTGGTCAAGTGCGCCGCCGTGTCACGACCTTACGTCTTGATGACGGCCAGCTTTGGGAGCTCGCACGTGATAACGTAGAGAGGTCTATGGCATTGCTCTCTGCGTCTGTGCCACAACAGCACCGCATGGGCGACTCCAGTCACTTTACAATTGTTCAAGCGCTCCATCACCACCGCATCAAAACCCTGGTCGACGAGGCGTGGTTAGAGCTCACGGAATCCACTCACGAGAGAGCAATGGCATTGATCGCGTCTTTCCGTCACCAACCACGGCTCGTTGTTGAAGCGGCCGCAAACACTGGCGACCTTGGCGTTGTGCAGTTTCTCCATCTCCATTTCCACGCCGAGTATTGCTCCAACAACGCGTGTTTTGAAGCGGCTGAACGTGGGCAAGCGAGCGTGGTCGCGTTCCTCCTGCCGCACTGCACTTCGAGCGATAGCGTCAGTAGCGTGCTGCGCGGCGCCATCAACAGTGGCGACTTGGTGACCACGCAGTGCGTGGCGGAGCGGTGCGCGCGCGATGAGCTGGTGGAGACCCATGCGCTTGCGACGCGCCGACGCCGACGAAAAAGGCTCGCACGGCGTGAAAATAAACTGTGCTTCAGGAATGCACAAAATGGATACATTCTCACATGTCACATTTTTGGAACATTGGTCATCCACTAAGTGCGTTCTCATCGCGAACTTTGCTCACCTTCAAGCGTTCTTTGTTCTCCCATTTTCACAATGGCGGCTTCGGCCGTGCTCACGAATGCAGTGCTGCTGCGCGAAACCACTCGCTTCCAGCGCGGACTCCCGCGCGACATTGTCGAACTCGCGTGGTCGCTCCCAGAAGAGTCCATCCAGACGCTCCTGCGCCTCGCTGTTCGTCAACGAGACCTCCGTCTCATCCAGCACCTCTGGCGATACGCTCAGGAAGATCCTCTAAACCATCGAAAGTTCGACTTTGACGTTTTGTTGACCGAGGCTGTGCACGTCGGGGACGTAGCGATTGCGATGTGGATCGATACGCTCCCAGGCCGCCTTCGGACGGCCACAGGATTTGATCTCTGGATCAGCGCAATCCAGTGCGGGAGCGTGGAGATGCTCGAGTACATCACAATGCGCTTTCCACACAGGAAGTCGCAGCTCAAGGATCCACACGTGGCGTTCGCGATCAAGCGGGACGCAGTCGAGGTGCTCAAGTGGCTCGAGACCAATATTCCGGATATGCAGTACCCATACAATGATCTGTGGATCGCAGTCTGCGCGGGTGCAATCAATGTCGTCAAGCTTTTCCATGAGCGCGATCCGCCGCAATCGTGGACAGAAGACGTTATTGACTTTGCGGCGACGTTGGGCAAGTTGGAACTTGTCCAATTTGCCCATGAGCACCGAGGCGACGGATGCACGTCGGCGGCGATGGACGGCGCCGCGGCCAACGGCCACTTGGACGGCGTTCAGTTTCTCCATACGCATCGTTCGGAAGGGTGTACCGGAGCGGCAATGGACGCTGCGGCAGCGAACAACTACCTCAATGTCGTTCAGTTTCTCCACTACAACCGGACCGAAGGCTGTGCGACCGCGGCCATGGACCAAGCCGCAGCCAAGAACTACATGGAGGTCATTGAATTTCTCCATTCCCATCGTACAGAAGGCTGTACGACCGCGGCGATGGACGGCGCAGCGGCGAATGGTCACTTGGCCATGGTCTAATTCCTCCACACCAACCGAAACGAAGGCTGTACGACTGCGGCCATGGACAGTGCAGCGGCGAACGGTCACTTGGCCGTCGTGCTGTTCCTCCACAACAATCGAACCGAGGGCTGTACGACTGCGGCATTGGATGTTGCGGCGAGCAAGAACGACGTGGAAGTTGTGCACTTCTTGTTGACCCATCGAACGGAGGGGTACACAGCACAGGCGATCTTGGGAGCAGAAGGACAGGCGATCGAAATGCTATTTCACCACAAACTCCAACACCTCAATGGCGAGGTGCCGGTAGAGCAGCTCACGATGGACGCTTTCTTGAGGGCAAGAACGCTTCTTTGGGAGTTTAAGAGGCAACCGCATCTCGCAATCGAAACGGCAGCGAAGCGCGGCGACCTCGTGGTCGTGCTGAGTCTGCACGTCTTTTTCCACGAGCACCACTGCACAGTCGCCACTTGCCTTGAAGCTGCGGATTGTGGTCAAGCCGACGTCGTCGCCTTTCTCGTCGCGTACTGCGTCACGACCAACAACATTGGCCGTGTCCTGCGGGGCGCCATCAACAGTGGCGACTTGGCAACGACGCAGGCCGTGGCGGAGTGATGCCAACGCGACGATTTGGTAGAAGCGCTCACGCTCGCAACGCGTCGCGGCTTGGAGGACATTTGCCGAGTACTTGACGACCGTGATCCCGATCAAACATGCTCGTGGGGCGTAAGGCCCCATTGGTTTGTTGTCTCCATACATGTTGTGCCGTTTGCAACATACATTGATACGAAAGAGGCCACAACTCTTGAAGTGGTGTGCACACGTCCCAGAGTTCGGCTCCCTAAGTTCGGCTCGCAATCGTATTATCCGAACTTAGCACTCTTCCAACCCATTCGACAAGTCGCGATGGCCGCGCACACGGTCCTCACGAATGCGCCGCTCGTGCGCGAGATCAGTCGCTTCCAGCGCGGGTTTCCGCGTGACGCCGTTGACCTCGCGCGGTCGCTTCCGCTCTCCGGCATGACGTCGCTCCCGGAGGCCGCTGCGCGTCGGCGAAACCTGCGACTGCTCGAGCGCCTTTGGCGATACACGACGGAACAACCTGAGCTCGTCCGTCAGTACGCGAAGCTACTGTGTTTTGATGGCGCGTGGATCGAGGCCGTACGTGCTGGCGACGTTGCGATCGCAAGGTGGATCGATACGCTTCCGTGCCGCCCCCGACGCGTCTTTCCGTTTCAAGTCTGGGAAGCAACCGTCCTGCGCCCGAGCGTCGCCTTGGTTGAGTACGTCACGACGCGCTTCCCGTTCGTCAAACCAGCGCTTAAAGAGCACCACGTTGTCACCGTGATCCAGCGCGACGCGGTCGATTTGCTTCAGTGGTTGGAGACCAATATCGAGAACATCCTGCGTCCACAGAATCCAGAGCTCCTGGCCGCCGAGGCCGGCGCTGCCCACATGCTCAAGTATCTGCACGCGCAAAAGCCGACACAAGAGTGGTCTACAGAGGTGATGGATCGTGCTGCGCGTTCGGGGAGTCTCGAAAGCGTTCGGTTTCTTCACGAGGTCCGGAACGACGGATGCACACCGTCGGCGATGGACGATGCAGCGACGCGCGGGCATTTGGGGATCGTCCAATTTCTCCACAAGCACCGCTCGGAAGGCTGCACGACCGCGGCGATGGACGGCGCAGCAGGCAAGAACTACATGGACGTTGTTCGGTTTCTCCACGACCATCGCAGCGAAGGGTGCACGACCAAGGCCATGGATGATGCTGCCGCGAATGGTCACTTGGCTATGGTCCGCTTTCTCCACGCCAACCGCACAGAAGGGTGCACAACGGCGGCCATGGACAATGCGGCCGGAAACAACTCCTTCGACATTGTCCTGTTCCTTCACACGCATCGCTCGGAAGGTTGTACAACAAAAGCCATGGACAATGCGGCCGCCAACAAACACATGAGTATGGTTCTGTTCCTCCACAAGAATCGCACCGAAGGCTGCTCGTCGGCAGCAATCGATCGCGCAGCGACTCGGAATCATGTTGACGTTGTGCAGTTCTTGCTGGACCATCGGACCGAAGGATACACGGCCGAAGCCATCTTTGGCCCAATGAAAGCCGGCCATCCAAGCATGTACAAAATGATCCATCGGTACCGAATCGAACGACTCGTGTTTGAGGCGCGAGAACGTG
Source organism: Pythium inflatum (assembly GCA_023336345.1). Taxonomy (NCBI): domain Eukaryota; phylum Oomycota; class Peronosporomycetes; order Pythiales; family Pythiaceae; genus Pythium; species Pythium inflatum. The sequence goes on along the minus strand of JAADWR010000255.1, from coordinate 2,952 downwards.
AACTCTCGATATCGACGCTCTGGGGAGCAATGATGCTGGTCGAAGAAAAAGAAGCAAAGCCGCCACTGGCAGTCGAAGCGGCAGCTAAGAAGGGGGACCTCGCGAGCGTGCGGATGCTCCACATTCACTTTCACCAGTATTACTGCACGGCGAACGCCTGTATCGTGGCTGCGGAGCATGGCAGAGCGAACGTCGTTGCGTTCCTGGTGAAGCACTGTATTGCGAAGGACAGCCTTGGTCTCGTGCTACGTGGCGCCATCAATAGTGGCGACTTGGCGACGACCCAAGCCGTGGCAGAGCTGTGCAAGCGCGACGAGTTGGTCGAGGCCCATGCACTTGCAACGAGTCGACACTTGGAAGAGATTGCCGAGTACCTAGCGAGCCTGATCCCGACCAAAATGCGTCGCTGTGAGTGAGATCAATTTACGCGCTACTGACAAATCCTAGAGCTTTTGATCGTAGGCATCACCAAAGTGTGGCTTCGTATTGCACACGTCACAGATCTGGAACAACGGTCTCTATTTTTGATCACAAGTGCTGCTGGTTCTAATGCCGTCGGTGCCTAGCACAGTGACCTTCGGGCTTTATAAAGGGCGCGTCATATCAGTGCAATGTTCAGTGTGTTTCGAGAGACAATGGTGGAGCCAAGAACCTAGCCATGACTAAGTTCGCTCTCGAAAGTCTCACCATGCGAACTTAGGACTGCTCTTCAACCTTCTTATTTTCAATCGCGGTTCTCCATGATGGCCGCGTGCGCCGCAGCCTACACCGTCTTCACGAACGCGCCGCTCGTGCACGAGATCACTCGCTTCCAGCGCGGCCTCCCTCGCGACATCGCCGAGCTCGCTTGGCCGCTCCGTCCCGTAGACGATTCGATCCCGCAGATCGCGGCGCGACAGCGCGACCTCCGGCTTCTCCAGCGCCTTTGGCTATACAGGCAAGAGCAGCCCGAGTACGCCAGTCAGCAGCCGCGGCCATCGCCGGGGCTGTCAATATCCTCAAGCTTCTTCATGAACGTGATCCGAGCCAAGTGTGGCCCACATCGGTGATGGATCGCGCTGCGCGGGTCGGAAGTCTTGAGACTGTACAGTTTCTTCACGAAGTTCGGACCGATGGATGCACGACCGCGGCCATGGACGGCGCCGCAGCTAAGGGCCACTTGACGGTCGTTCAGTATGTCCACGCCCATCGGTCCGAAGGTTGTACGACAGCAGCGATGGACAATGTCGCAACGAATGGACACCTCGATGTCGTCCAGTTTCTCCATAGCCATCGGTCAGAAGGCTGTACGACGAAGGCAATGGACGGAGCGGCCGCCAACAACCACTTGAACGTCGTCCAGTTCCTCGACGACCACCGAACGGAAGGATGCACAGGAGCGGTAATAGACAAAGCGGCGACTCGGGGTCACGTCGGCATCGTGCAGTTCTTGTTGGCCAATCGTACCGAAGGTTACACGGCCCAAGCGATGCTCGGCGTGCTCAGCAATGGCGGCAGCGGCCCTCCTACGACGGCCAATACCAACACCGAACTAGTACGCGGCAACCGACAGCAACGGGCATACTATGAAGTGCAGCTTCCTTTCACACGTCTTACCGAGCGCCTGAGGTTCCAGTCGCTTTTGCCGCCACCAAATCAAGATCAGTGGCGAATTTACGATATGATGCGTCGCCACAGAATCCAAGGACTCGCCTTTGAGGCGCCTGCACACGAACTCACGATATCCACGCTCCGGAAAGCCATGGAGCTGCTTCAAGATTATAAGACGCAACCACAAGTGGCGGTTGAAGTGGCGGCGAAACGCGGAGACCTCGCAGTCGTGCGAATGCTCCACATTCACTTTCACCAGTATTATTGCACTGTGAACGCCTGTGTTGAAGCGGCCGACTTCGCCCAAGCAAACGTCGTTGCGTTTCTCGTCCAGCACTGCGTCCCTCGTGACAGCGTCGGTCGCGTGTTGCTTGGCGCCGTGAAAAGTGGCGACCTGGCGACGACTCAAGCCGCGGCAGAGGCGTGTAAACGCGACGATTTGGAAGAAGCCCAGGAGCTCGCAACACGCCGAGGGTTACAAGAGATTGCCGAGTACTTGACGAGTGTGATCCTGACCAAGATGCGTCGTTGTGTGTGACGTCATTTCAAGACGGCCGTTGAGTATTCGATGTGCAAACCTCTCGGCCAGCATCAACTACTTTTCATGCAGCACCCTTCGCCAGCGCCATTGGCTCCAACTCGGTTTCGACCGATCGTCCAAGCTTCCCAGCAGTCCACGTATCGTACTTTGGACAGAACTTGGGAATGTCCAAGTACTCATCAATAGCGGTCGTCGAGAAACGAGGTAGTCCACTGGCCAACAAAACGCCTTCCTGCGTTGAAGTGTTTACCATCACTCTGCTATTATCCAGAATGCGGTGAGATCTTGGCGATGCTACAATTCAGGGTGGAAATTGCTTGCATCCGCGCCTGCTTTTGTGAACTCAGCACTGTTCCTCCATCAAGTCCAGCGTGATCACACACAAAAACACTGCGCCACTGAGAAGCTCACAATGTTCCACGGACGACTTGAAGATAGTTTAGCCACCTTTCCATTCTCTTTCTCCGCCATGGGTCTCGGCGACGTCGAGTTCACGGTGCTCACGGAAGCGCCGCTCTTCCAGCGCATCGTGCGCTTTCAACGCGGTCTCCCACGGGACCTCGGACCTCGCGCGCAGTCGGTACACTCGCGGCATTTCGCTCTCACACTATGCGATCAAAGGCCCCAACGACCGTCTCCTCAAGCGCTTGTTTCGGTGCTACAAAGACCAGCAAGAGTATTGTGCGACGCAGCCCAAGATGAGCTTTCACAAGCTCTGGCTCCTTGCCGTCCAGAGCGGCAAGGTCGAGATGGTGAAATGGACCCACGAGCAGCCGCTGCTCCAATGCCAGAGCGAACCCGTGGAGATTTGGAACTTTGTG
>JAADWR010000254.1:0-12759 GCA_023336345.1 Pythium inflatum | reverse complement strand
ACATGACTAGCATACGGCAGTTTGTTGCTGTCGAGTTCCGAAAGCACAACGCCAAAGCTGAAAATGTCACCTTTCTCGTCGTACCGTCCCCCCATCATGATCTCTGGTGCCATCCAGAGCGAAGTCCCCACGCCGCGAGTCATCGTCGCCTCTGCCAACGTTCTTGAGACACCAAAGTCCGTGACCTTGGCGTCCATGTCCTGCGACAGGAGGATATTGCTCGACTTGAGATCACGGTGGAGCACAATGGGCTGGAGTGAGTGCATATAGGTCAAAGCGTGTGCGACGTGCAGCGCGATCTGGAGCTTGGGACGATCGAAACCCTCTGGTCGGTTCTCGGCTTCGTAACGAGATAGCAGAGACCGTAGATCACCGCCTTCCATAAACTCGGAGAGCACGCACATATCGGAGACCTTGTCCCACGCGACACCGACAAATGAAACGATCCGCTCGTGCTCGAATGACGACATGAGCTTGGTTTCAGCGAGAAACTTGGTCATGGCTTTGTCATTGCGGTGGTATTCCGGGAGCAGTTGCTTGATTGCAACGGTTTCGCCTTTGTACGTGCCTTTGTAAACGCCACCAAAGCCATCGCAACTGATACGAACTCCAAACTGGACCTTTTCAAACGGGACACGCACCGCGATGATCTGCTCGTCCAGCATGAGCGGGAGCCTTGATAGATCAAAGCTCGTGCTTGCCGTGGAAGCTCCCGGCGTGGACCTGGTCGGCGCCGATGCCTTTGGCTGCTCATGTGTCATTGGCATGGGTGGCGCAGACGGCTTTGGCTGAGTCGGTCGCTGACCTTCTCCTTGAGCTTGGACGTAGGCTGCCGTAGGTGTCGGTGCCGCATCCTCATGGCCGGCCACAAGGTACTCGCTCTGCCCTTGCAGTTTGCGTTTCTTTGACCGACGGATGCAGTTGACAATCGCTGCAATGACAAAGATGACAGCGCCAACGATCCCCCAGATTCGAATGTGGCTTCCGCTGTCGGACGACGACGACGCCATCGGGGCGGTCGTCCAGTCGTTCGTGAGCGGGGTTTCTCCTGTCTTGGCTGGCGCTGCGGTCGCATCACCGACGCGTTGGTCGAAGGCGCGGGTGTCGGCGTCGGAAGGTGGGCGCACTCTCGGATGATCCGATTGAGAATGTCTTGGTAGAGGTAGTACTTGTCCAATGCGACACACTCGGTCGGGTCGACGCTGCGCGCGAGATCTAGGAGCCCCTTGCACGCAGCGCTCTTGCAAATGAGCGCATAGTCGTTGGAACCCGAAGGCTTGAGCCACGAGAACGTATAGCCAGAGTCCATATAACACGCGTGGGCGTGGGCATAGCTCTCGAGCTTGACTTGACGGGCGGCGGCACACGGCATGCCCGGCGGCTTTGTCCCGAAGAAAGAGTCGATGAAATCGCTCATTGCAAACGCTTTACAGTATGAGCGCGTCCAAGCGAGCGTCTTTGTTGCTCGGGTGACGAGACAAAGGGAACTCTTGGCGCTTTCCGTATCTCACCTACTTTTGACTCGAAGCATCTCGAGCCAAAAGAAGGTGAGACGGTGGTTGCCTTGATCATCATTCATGTCGAAGCCAGTGGACAGCGACAGGCGTGAACACGCAAGATCCATACAATTGAAACCCGAAATCATGCGGTCCGGCTCACCAGTTGTTTTTGAGAACTGCAACGCAACTTTCCGCCATCAGAACGAAGCCATGCGGGAGCCACCGCAATGATTCCTTGCGCTCGCTTTGCGTCAGGCGCATCGCCTGAAGAACCTTCTGAAACGTATGGCGCCACGGTGGTCGAGCTGTTCGAGTTGATAGCGTTGTGGAGCATTGGTTCCCGGAGCGACACGGCAGTCAAATGGCCTACACCATCGCATCGCCATCATGTTGAATGCATCAAACTCATGGAGCGTTGAACATTCTTAGTATCCATTAGTATCCATCGTACTGCCGCAGCACTTGGTGAATGCGGTGGAGTGCTTCGGCTGCACTCGGTCGGTTCTGTGGATCGACAGCAACGCAGTCGCGGCCCAACGACACAATCTCGGGATCCGAATCGTACGAAAAGTCGACGGTCAATCGTCCTTCCGACACGCTGTGCATGAGGTCGCCGCGTGCGTCGTTGAGGTCGACTTGGGTCTCATAAGGCAGTTTGTTGCTGTCGAGTTCCGACAGCACGACACCAAAGCTAAACATATCGGCCTTCTCGTCGTACCGTCCACCCATCATGAGCTCTGGGGCCATCCAGAGCCACGTGCCGACGCCGCGCGTCATCGTTGCGTCCGCACGTTCGCGCGAGACGCCAAAGTCTGTGATCTTGGCGTCCATGTCCTGGGAGAGGAGGATGTTACTGGACTTGAGGTCGCGGTGGAGCACGACAGGCTGGAGCGAGTGCATGTAGGTCAACGCATGGGCGACGTGGAGCGCGATCTGGAGCTTCGGACGGTCAAAGCCAATGGGTTTCTTCTGGGCATCAAGTCGTTTGAGCATCGACCGCAAGTCGCCGCCATCCATGTACTCAGACAGTACGCAAATGTCGGCGGGCGTCTCCCACGCAACACCAATGAACCGCGCGATGCGCTCGTGCTCGAGCGACGCCATCAACTTGACTTCTACCAAAAACTTGTTGATGAGACGCGTGTCGTTGCGGTGGTTCGGGAGCATCCGCTTGATCGCCACGAGGTCGTGCTTGTACGTGCCTTTGTAGACCTCGCCAAAGCCACCGCTCTTGAGGCGCTCACCGATCGAGAGCTTGTCGAACGGCACGCGCACTGCCGTGATCTGCTCGTCGTGCAGGAGCGGGATCTGCGACGATGCTTCGAGACTTGATCGGTTCTTGTTGTTCGAGACTTCGTGATGTGAGACCGTCTTGCTCATGTCCATGACCGGAGGGATCGAGGTCTCGACAGTCTCGGGCTGCGCGGGGTACGCCACTTGCATGGCCGTGTAGACTGTGTTGCTCGCCGAAGGCGTCGGTGCGGATGGCAGTACCGAGTCAAATGCACCTTCGTCCCCATACTCGAGTTGCTGGAACCGCTGGACGTCGGGGTCGCGCTTGCGCTGCTGACGTACCCAGAGAAAGATGGCAAACAAAAAGACTGCGCCGACAATGCACCCGAAAATCACACCGTACGGTGGCGACGAGTCGTCGCTGCCGGAGAACGTCGAGGTGCTGGCAGACGACGGCGGTGAAGTGTACCGGAACGCTGGCGCGGACGTTGGAATTTTCCACGACCCATCGACTGGCGACTCACCAGTCGGCGCGGGTGTAAACGTCCATGGCGCCGGCGCTGTCGTCGGCGGAGGCGTGGTCGGAGGCGGCAGTGTCGGGCCAGGGCCCGAGCCGCACTGCGCCAAGATCGGGTTCAAAATGTCTTGGTACGCGTAGAACCCGTCGCGCATGACGCATTCAGTTGGTGCAAACTTGCGAATGACGTCGACAATCGCTTTGCAGTTGCTGCTGCGGCAAATCGCCGGCACTTGGTCGGCGCGCGGCGGCGCTTGGATGACCCAGAACGAGTAGCCCGAGTCGCTCAAGCACTTGGACGGCCACGCGTCAAAGATCGCGCTGTTCATCCCGCCATCGCACGCGGGTCCTGGCCGCGGATCGAGAAAGCCGACGGCGCGCATGATCGCGGAGAGGCAAATGGAAGAATGACTGAGTCCGGACGAAACACGAGAGATTTGCAGACCAGTCACCTAATGACCGTCACTCGCTGGCTCTCCATCACGAGCAGAAAGGACACGCTGGAAGGGAGATGCGTAATGGGTGCACAACGGTCAGGACCAAATCGCCTTTGAAATCACAAAACCAGGTGATATCCACAACTCCCATTTGTAATGGATATGGTGATTCCGATCCACAATGACGGTGCACCTTGTTTTGAAAGTCTCTGCAAGTCGGAAGGCTTTGCCCACAACTTTTGGGAGGGAGTGGCTGCACCACACCGAGGGCGACAACGCGAGTGTTGGTGCGAACCGCGAGCTCATGATGGCGCGATTGGTGACGACATAGTTTGGTTGCGGATGCCATGCGCTTGAGGAAGCTTGTGACGGAATCGCACGTGTTGAAGATGTCACGATATGGCAGATCTGAACCCCGATGCGGCACATGCGGTTGAGAGGGGTATCAATCCATAGGTCGACTATGTGATACCGTGGGAGGTGCTCGCGGCCATGTGGAATGCACAGTCGCTCTGGAAACGTGGAGTGCTTTGAGCCAAAACGCGTCATTTCTCGATTCTTCAATCGCAGTCACCATGGCGATGGCTCCATCGTGCGTCGACTTGCTGCAGACCGCGGCATTTGCCGGCGACGCGCCGTGCAAGCGCGACTCGGGTTTTTCGTTCTACACGATCGTCCAAGCGCCGACCGTTCCGGAAATCAACCGCATTTGCTCAAGCCCGCAGTGTTCCAAAGTCATTGCTGCAATCCGGAACGTCATGGTGAAAGAATGCCAGATCTCCAAGAGCGACAACGGAGAGCTTTCGCTCTACAAAGACGTGCTCGATCCGATTGCCAAAGTGTGCTCCAAAGGCGCTGTCGTCGTCACGGGCCTACCGACCACGACGGCGCCGACGCCTGAATCCACTCCCTCGCGCGTGTCCAAGTCCAACTCGTCGGAGGCCTCCAAGGCCGAAGACGCCCCCGCGACGGTCACGACCGCGCCGCCGTCTCCCAGTGCGACGAGGACGGCTGTTCCGTCGCCTTCGGCGACCAAGAGCTCCGCGCCTACGCACCGCCGCGCTGTTGCCCACGCGCTCGTGGTCGCGGCGCTCGCTATCGTTGCTCAGGCCTGAGACTTGTGATATTCAGGAAATGTATTGAACCGTGACGTGCTGTATTTTGTCCAATGGGTTCTCGCTTGTATCACAGTGGGAGCTGAGACCTTCATCGAACTGTGCCGTGGACTGGCGTCATTCCCCGTTCGCACAATGGCGTCGTCGTGCGGCAGCGCCGTGAGCGATGCGGTCTCTGGCATCAACACGCCGTGTACAAGTGCGTCCGACTATTAGTTCCTTGCGATAGAACAAGCGCCGACGCCGCAGCAGATCAACCGCCTGTGCTCCAGTCCGCAGTGCTCCCAAGTCATCGCCGCGATCCGCAAAGCCGTGCCAAACGAATGCACCGTAGAGACCAAGAACCACAACGCCGTCGCGCTCTACAAAGACTTTCTCGATCCGATCGCAAGCGTCAGCTCGAAAGGTCCGATCGCGCTTCCGAATCCGACGCGGTTGGATGTGTCGATGGTGCCCGTGCCGGCTGCCATGTCGTGGTGTCAGACACAAGTGAGCAACGCCGCGTCCTCTGTTGGGCCGCAGTGCATGGCCGACTCAGGCTACTCGTTCATGGTCATGACTTACAAACCGTCGCACGAGGCGATCGACAAGATCTGCGCGAGCAAGAGCTGTGCGGAGACCATTGCTGCCATCAAGACAGCCATGTCGAGCGAGTGCGCCATGCGCAACATGCATGGCGACAGCATGAACCTCTATACCGATATCCTCGGGCCCATTGACTTTGCGTGCAAAGGCCACAACGCGTCGTCACAGGGCTCCAAGGCCAAGGAGGTCTCAGCGACCATAACGAGTGCACCGCCATCGGCCCTGAACGGAACGGCGACAACAGTGCCTTCGCCTACGACGACCAAGAGCCCAGCCGGAACGCGACGTCGTGCTGTTGCTCATGCGGTTGCTGCTGCGGTCGTCGCAGCGCTCGCAGTTGTTGTTCAAGCCTGAGCGTTCAGCACTCTACAGTTGAACTCACTGAATGCCATGATGTGTGTAATCTCTCGCATCCATAGTCTATTGCCGTCTAATGGATGCGCGCTCAATCGTGGGTCCCACATGGGTTCACACTGTATACCAGCCGTGAGGACTACCATCCAGTTGACGTTCCTCCACACCGCTCTCTCCATTGCTCAATTCGCACGATGGTCGCGTCCTGTGGCCTTGCCGTCAGCGATGCGGTCTTTGGCCTCGACACGTCCTGCGCCCTGGCGTCAAACTATTCGTTCTTTGTGATCAAGCAAGCACCAACGCACGAGGAAATCAGCCGCCTCTGCTCCAGCCCCGAGTGCTCCAAAGTGATTGCGACGATCCGCAAAACTGTGCCGAATGAGTGTATGGTTGAAACGATGTACCAAGGCGGCCTCGCGCTCTACAAAGACATTCTCAATCCGATCGCGAGCGTGTGCTCGAAAGGCCCTGTCGTCGCCACCGCCCCGTCTCCATCGCCTATGCCGCCCATGCCGCCTATGCCGCCCATGTCGGTGACGTGCGCGAATCAAGTCAGTAACGCAGTGTTCTCCGTTGACCCGAAGTGCCACATTGACTCGGGCTACTCGTTCTTTGTCATCATGGACAAACCGTCGCCCGAGACGATCACCAGGATTTGCGCGAGCAAGAACTGTGCTGAGACGGTCGCCGCTATTAAGAAAGCCATGCCAAACGAGTGCGCAATGCGCGGCTTTCATGGCAAAGGCATTAACCTCTACGCGGATATCCTTCAACCGATCGACTCGGCGTGCAAAGGCCACAGCGCGTCGTCGCAGGGCTCCAAAGCCAACGACGCCCCTGCGACCGCCATTACGACTGCGCCGCCGTCGGCGTCGAATGGATCAACCACGACAACGGTGCCAGCTCCTTCAACGACGAAAAGCTCGGTGCCAATGCGACGCTATGCTGTGGCGTCTGCCTTCGTCCTCGCCCTGGTCGCGTCAAGAGGAATGTACTGAGTTAGTCTTTCGGCGCTCAAAAGTAGTGTACTGAAAAACCGCTAAATGAGACTTTGGCACAGTGGCTGGTGAGATGGGCAGAGCCGGTCACGAATCGCGCAGCGACAGGCCACACAGACCATCACTCTGGATTGCACCGAGCTCCTTGATTCTCGTGGTGCCAGACTGGACTTCGCAACTCAAAGCCTCCCGCTCTACTTCCTTCCGCCGCCGCCATGCCCGTGTGCGACTTCAACAGGATAATGGATGCCATCAAGGTCGTCCTTGACCAGGACATGTCGTGCAGTGGGGACTCGGGCTACAGCTTCTGGGGTCTTCATGAGGCGCCGAGCGCCGAGTCGATTCCCAAGATATGCGCGAGCGCGAACTGTCAGACTGTGATCCAGGCCATTAAAGCTGTCCAGCCGACCGAGTGCAACACGGGCGGACCGATGTATAACTATTACGTGTACGGCCAGATTCTCGACCCGATCAAGGACGGGTGTGCCAAGACAGCACCGCCGACGACAGCGCCGACCACGACCGCCCCGCCCACGACGGCGCCACCAACAACCGCGCCACCCACGACCCCACCACCAACGACGACAACGCCCCCGACGACGTTCAGTCCGTCGACGTCAACACCAGAAACTTCGACGACAAACCAGACGACGTCGACGCAGGCGCCAGTCGTGAACGACAACAGCTCGGCCGCTGCAGCCAACAACGGAGCGGCCAAGGCAAGCTCGGGTCTCAACTCGACACTGATCATCGCGATTGTCGCCGGCGTCGTCCTCGTGGTTGCGCTCGTCGCGTTCCTCGCGTTCAGTGCAGGAAAGGAGAAGAAGAAGAAACGGCACCAAACACCGCGCGAAGCGTCCTACGTCGTGCAGAACGACAAGGACAACCGGGCGGCGGCGGCGCGACGACAGGCTCAAGCTTATCCACCCAGTGCACCGTCACCCGTGACTACAGCGTCGTCCGCCACGCGGTCGTCGGCGCCTGCTACTAGCTCGTCCGCTTTTGCACGGTCCCCAGTTCCTGTTCTTGACGGTGGTGCTGCTGAGATGAGTGCCACGGGACCGTGGAATGAAAGCGCGATCAAAAAAGCGCGCATCCCCCTTGATGAGATCAACGTTGGCGACCTCCTGAGCGCCGGCGCGTTCGGCGAAGTCCTTCGCGGCTCGTACAATGGTGAGCCTGTGGCGATCAAGCGGCTACTTCCAGCGCGTCGCAAGGACATGAAGGAGATCGAGTCATTCTTCGACGAAGCCAAACTCCTCACGTCACTCCGGCACCAGCGGATCGTCCAGTTTGTCGGCGTCGCGTGGGATTCGCTTACTGATCTTTGTATCGTGACCGAGTTTATGGATGGCGGCGACTTGCGGTCACTCCTTCAGCATGCCGATGCGAACAACGAACCGACGGGTTTCGACGCCAACAAGGTCAAGATCGCGCTCCACATTATCCACGCGCTGTCGTACTTGCATGGGCTCAAGCCGATCGTCGTGCACCGTGATCTCAAGTCCAAGAATGTGCTGCTGACGCGCGACTTGGACGCCAAGCTCACGGACTTTGGCGTCTCGAGAGAACAGGCTGAGAAGACGATGACTGCTGGCGTTGGCTCGAGCTTGTGGATGGCCCCTGAGGTGATGCTGGGCGAGCGCTACGATGAGAAGGCTGATATCTTTTCATTTGGCGTCATGCTGTCAGAACTCGACACACAGAAACTGCCGTACGCTCACGCCAAGGAGCCAGGCTCGGACCGTCAGGTTCCAGAGCTTGCTATCCTCAACATGGTCTCTGCTGGTCGGTTGAGCGTAGTGTTTACTGAAGGAGCCGATCCTGACATGGTCTCTACTGCCCAAGCATGTGTGGCAATGGGTCCAAAGGACCGTCCGAGTGCAAAGGATCTGTTGAGCCGCTTGCACCACATCTACCGAGGCTACCGAGACATCTGAGCGGTTAGAAAACACGATGTTTTGCTGATGTGTTTGTGTTTCGATAGCTAACTGACCCGACAAACAGACTACTGACGTGGATGATACAATAGACTTGTCCTACGTTCGCATTGAATGCGTTAGAGATGGTGTAGAACTTGGTTGACGCGGTGAAGAACTTGGGCCGACGACGGTCGCTTCTCGGCATCAAGCTGGACGCACTCGCGACCGAGTTGCACGAGGTCCAGATGCGCGTGGTCGGTAAATAGAACCTCGAGTCGGCCAAGTGAGACCATCTGGAGAATGGCCGAGTCGGGGAGTTTGCGGTCGCTTTTGGATTCTTTGGCATGGGAATACGGCAGCTTTTGCGTGTCGAGTTCCGAAAGCACGACGCCAAACGAGAACACATCGGCTTTCTCATCATAGCGCTGGCCCAGCATAACCTCTGGGGCCATCCACAGCGACGACCCGACGCTGGCGGTCATCGTCGAGTCGGCACGCTCCCGAGAGACGCCAAAATCCGTGAGCTTGGCATCATAACTCGCATTGAGGAGAATGTTCTTGGACTTGAGGTCGCGGTGGACGATGACAGGCTGGAGCGAGTGGAGGTACGTGAGTGCGTGCGCGACGTGGAGCGCAATCTTGATTTTGTCGGCGTCAAATCCCTGCGGTCGGTTCTCTCCATCCCATTGTGCCAACGCCGAGCGCAAGTCGCCATTCTCCATATACTCGACAATGACACACACATCACTAAGTGCGTTCCACGCGACGCCGACAAACTTGACAATGCGCTCGTGCTCAAATAGCGACATGAGCTTGACTTCACTCAAGAAAGCGTCGATTTGCGCGAGATCCTTGCGTCGGTTCGGCAAGAGCTGCTTGATCGCGACGGTCTCCCCTTTGTATGTGCCTTTGTAGACTTCGCCAAAGCCTCCTTGGTTCAAGAGCGGACCGAAAAAGACCGACTCGTACGGCACGCGGACGGCGAGGAGCCCTGGATCGTCCCACATGCCAGTGTCCGACATGAACGACGCGTTATAGTGGCCGCTACTCCCCGTCGACGCAGTGGTTGTCCGTGTCGTCGTGGACCGCTTGTGCACTTTCACGGTGTGGGCGTGGGCAGAGGACGTGGGAGTCGGTGCCAGGGACGTGAAACCGGTCGTCGATCCATCAACTGGCGTCCGCGGGATCACTTCGATCTCGTAGTCGTGGTGCTCGTCTTTCGCTGTCGCTTGACGCATCTTCTGGCCGTACATGTAGCCAATGAAAATGGCAATGACCACGACCCCGACGCCAGCAAGAATCCCAGCGATCAGACTCGTGTTGGACGCCGATTTCTCCTTCTCATCGCCGTCGTTATCAACTCCATCTTCGTTATCTACATTCATTACGTGGTAGACACAGAGTACCACAGAGTATAAACCACGAGAAGAGGTGAGACTGCTTACCTCTATCGGCTGTAGCTCCAGTCGCTGTGTCACGGCTAGTTGTTGTGGGTGTGCTTGGTGCGCTCGTACTGCCATCGACGTTGCAGAGACCAAACGCGTACTCGTAGAGCTGTGCGTACGTGACCGGGTTGCCGTCCTTGTAGAACATGCACCGTGGGACCTTGACTTCTTGGAGCTTTTGGATCAGCGAATCGCACGCACAGAGTCCACGGCGCTCGGCGTCGGTCGGGAGCGCGAGGCTCGTCCACACGTAGGACGATTTCACTTTGCATTGACTCGACTCTTTGAAAATCGAGTTCGAAAAGGCCGAGAGATCGAGCGTGACGCAGAGCGAGTAGTTGGACGCGCTCGTCCCTGGACTGGGCGTCTCTTCAGCCACAGGAATCGAGCGCAGCGCCGACCGCGCTGCCGATGATACATCGACGAGCGTCGCGCACAGAAGTATTGCGATCCTAAATAGTTCGCGCATCGTGTGCACTTGGGCTTCGTTTGAACTGTGACCGACGGGAGCCGAGGTTTTTCGTTCGCTCCGTGTCTCTTTGGTTCTCGGCCACAGTGCGACTGTTCTCAATAATGTTCGAGAACAGAATCGGCGACAAGAGAAAGAAAGCGACGGGTCGGCGCCGTTCGCTTTCTTTCTAACGTCGTGGACCGTCCGCGGAACGTTGCTTCAACGACGGCGCAAGTGAGTGGTCAGCGCAACGACCGTTCAATCCATTCGATTGTTAAAATGAGAGTTGAAGGCAACTGGAACAAACCATCACGACCACGAAATGACCAAAACCATGCAATATGCAACACGTCATGCATAGGCCCAACAGAGATCCTGGCACAGTATTTCTCGGTGTCCTTTCGGTCTCAGTGCATAGGTATATCTGTCATAATGACCAGACTCGTTGACGTGTGTGAGTAGCACTGTGTCGAAAGGACTTATCGCATCTGCTGCGTCTATCAAGACCGTGACATCTTGGAAAGTCAAAACTAAGGAGTGCTTCGTGTGTTTTATGGTTGTCAATGCCACGCATTCAGAACTCGAATCGAAATACGCAATAGACTCGTTCCTACCGACGCAACGAACACGTTAGAAACTGCGTAGGACTTGGTGGACGCGGTGCAGCACTTGAGCCGAAGTTGGTCGCTTCTTGGCATCGAGTTGGACGCAATCACGGCCGAGTTGGACGAGATCCGGGTGTGCGTGGTTGGTAAAGATGACTTCCAATCGTCCCAATGATACCATCTGGAGAATCGCCGAGTCGGGGAGTTTGTGGTCGGTCCCAGATTCCTTGGCGTGATAATACGGCAATTTCTGTGTAGCGAGTTCCGAGAGCACGACGCCAAACGAGAACACATCGGCCTTCTCGTCGTACCGCTCACCCAACATAACCTCTGGGGCCATCCAGAGCGACGACCCAACGTTGGCCGTCATCGTCGAGTCGGCACGTTCACGGGAGACACCAAAGTCTGTCAGCTTGGCGTCGTAGGCTGCGTTGAGCAGAATGTTCTTGGACTTGAGGTCGCGATGGACCACAACCGGCTGGAGCGAGTGAAGATACGTGAGTGCGTGTGCGACATGGAGCGCGATCTTGACTTTGTCGGCGTCAAATCCCTGGGGTCGACCTTCCCCATCCCACTGCGTGAGGACCGACCGGAGATCGCCATTCTCCATGTACTCGACAATCACACAGGCATCACTGAGTGCGTTCCACGCGACGCCGATAAACTTGATGATCCGTTCGTGCTCGAGCGTCGACATGAGCTTGACTTCGCTGAGGATCGCATCGATCTGAACAAGATCCTTGCGTCGGTTCGGCAAGAGCTGCTTGATCGCGACGGTCTCCCCTTTGTACGTGCCTTTGTAGACCTCGCCAAACCCGCCCTGGCTTAGGAGCGGACCGAAAAAGACCGTGTCGTACGGCACACGCACGGCCTGGAGTCCTGGGTCGTCCCACATCCCCGGTTCCGATGGCCGCACCAGGAACGACGCGTTGTTGTGGCCGCTGTTGTTGCTGCCAGTGGACGCAGCGGTCGTGTGTGTGGTCGTGACGGGCTTGCCGGTCGTAACGGGATAGGCCGAGGCGGTTGCGGTGGGGGACACGGCCGTGAAATCCCCAGTCGATCCATCAAGCGGCGAGAGCGGGAGCGCTTCGATCGCGTCGGCGTGGTCGTCGCTCTTGGTCGTCGTCTGACGTTTTTTCTTCCCATGCTTGTATCCAACAAAAACGGCAATCGCAACCACGACGACGACGCCAACAATGATCCCGATGATCAGTCCCGTGTTGGATTTCGACTTTTTCTTTTCGCCTCCGGTCGCTGTGGAACAAATAATGGTTAGACCACACAGAACAAAACACCGGGAACAAATTTGGAGAACGCACTCGCGTCGGTGTTGGTTCCGCTCGCATTGTCACGATTGGCACTAGGTGTCGATGCCTTGCTGGATGAGCTTGTGCTGCCGTCGACATTGCAGAGACCAAACGCGTACTCGACGAGCTGCGCATACGAGACGAGGTTGCTGTCCTTGTAGAGCGAGCACCGAGGGAGCTTGACCTTCTGAATCTTTTTGATCAGCGTATCGCACGCGCAGAGTTCTTTACGCTCGGCCGCGGTGGGGAGCGTGTAGCTGGCCCACATATACGACGACTTGAGCGCGCATT
>JAADWR010000253.1:0-12774 GCA_023336345.1 Pythium inflatum | reverse complement strand
GCTTCTCCGGGTACACAAGACTACGCCCGGGCATGTTTAGAGACGCAGCCAGCTCCATGATCAAGGCCTCACCTAGGAGTGCTCCGAGCCAGGGTTCGCACCACGCAGGGGGGACTCCAGTGAGCCTAGCTCATCAAGCTAATCAAGTCAACTTGCCCCCACACTGTGTTGGCGAAGGAGGAAACAAGAGGTGGTCAATGACCCACACTCTGTGATGATGTCGAAGATTGTTACCACCACTCTTGGATTATGGCTACGTTGAACGTCCATCACTCTGTCTCTGCGACGTGTGCGAACCAACATTGACTATGTATTGTGTACTCCATCCGACGATGTAAAGGAAATGGATTGTGGATTCCTGTGCCCCTTTGTGAAGAGACCTTTTAACGACAGACGCACTGCCACCACCGCGCCTCGCACTCACCAACTTTCGTTCTGACCCCAAGACCTCCCCCTCCTCCTCCCTCCTCCTTCTGATGCCTCGCCCATCGTCACCCCACGAGGGCACGACTCCCGACGACTCGTCTGTCGCGTTCACGATCGTCCAGGACGCCAAGGACGACCCCAAGACGCCGACCACCGATCCACCCAAGAAACGAGGGCGACGCGCTCCCCTCCGTGTCGTTTACGGCGCTCTATCGCTTTGCCACGCCCACGGACAAACTCTGTCTCGTCGTCGCAACGCTCTGTGCCGGTGCTAGCGGCGCATTGTTCCCGTGCATGGCGCTCGTCTTTGGCCACGCGATCGCGTCGTTCCAGCGCGGCGACGGCGGCGTCGACGCGCATCACGTCAACACCGCCGCGCTCGAGTACCTCGGACTCGCGGGCGTGCTCTTTGTCTTGGAGGTCGTGTCGTCACGCTCTTTACGACGACGGCCGAGCGACAGATGAAGCGCCTGCGTGCTGCGGCCGCCAGGCACTTGCTCTATGTGGACATGGCGTGGTTCGACGCGCACGACGCACTGCAGCTCTCGACGCGGCTCGGGCGGCACTGTCAAGATCCAAGACGGCATGGGCAAGAAACTCGGCGACGCGGTCAAGTACTTTTGCCAGTTTGTCGGTGCGATCGGCTTGGGGCAAGGCTGGGACACAACGCTCGTCATGGCCAGCGTCATGCCGCTGATGGCCGCGTCGCTCGTGTCGCTCGTGTCGCTCTTGCTCACGGTCCGCAAAAGCACGGCGCGAACGCAGACGCTCGTGGCCGACGGCGGCGCGATCGCCGAAGAAACGCTTGGCGCGATCCGCACGATCGCAGCGTACGATGCACACGGCCGCGCAGTCGAGGAGCTCCACATCAAGACGATTCGAACGGCGTCGATCGTCATCGGTCTCTTCTCCGCGAGTACGTGGTTCATGTACGCCGTGGGGCTCTGGTACGGCGGCTCGCGCGTGGCGCACGACAAGGCGCCGCTGACCGCCATCTTCCAGGGCTTCTTTGGCGTCTTGCTCGGCACGCTTGCGGTCGGACAGGTCGCGCCGAGCGCCACCGCCATTGCTGAAGGGCGTGGTGCGGCCGCTGGCATCTACCAGATCCTCGATACGCCGTCGGCGATCGATACATCGCGTGACGACGGCGTCGTCCCAACAACGTGCTCTGGTCAAATCGAGGTCTAGTGTTAACCGAATCGACCGGACGCGCCCGTGCTCAACGGCTACAGTGTCACGATCAACGCCGGCCGCACGGTCGCGTTTGTCGGCGCAAGCGGCGGCGGCAAGAGCACGCTCGTTGCCTTGTTGGAGCGGTTTTACGATCCGTCGTCTGGGTAAATCCTTCTCGACGGCCGCGACATTCGTTCCTTGAATCCGCAGTGGCTCCGCGCCCAGATCGGTGTCGTCTCGCAAGAGCCCGTGCTGTTTGCGCAGACGATCCGCGAGAACATCGCAGCTGGCAGTGCGAACGTGACGCGCGATGACGTGGTACAGGCTGCGATCCTGGCGCACGCGCACGACTTTATCATGGCGCTTCCGCAGCAGTACGAGACGCTCGTGGGCGACAAGGGCGTCGCCTTGTCGGGCGGTCAAAAGCAGCGCGTCGCGGTTGCGCGTGCCCTCGTTCGCTAGCCGTCGCCACGAGCGCGTTGGATGCCGAGAGCGAACGCGCCGTGCAAGGACGATCTCATGGCCGAGACGTCAATGACGACGTTGGTGATCGCGCATCGTCTGTCGACGGTTCGTCGCGCCGACAAGATCGTCGTGCTCTCGGGTGGTCGCGTCGTCGAGCAAGGGACGCACGCCGAGCTCATGGCGATGAACGGCGGCGAGTACCAGAGCCTCTACACGCTACAAGAAGGAAACGAGGTCAGCAATCATGGTCCCATGGACTCACTCGTTTCACGTACCGACCGCACTTCGCTCAAGATCTACGACGACAAGCTGGGGGAGATGAAACAAGACGAAGAGGTACCGCTTCCGCCGTTCACGCTGGTCGATGCCATGGCGCTCAGTCGCCCCGAGCACAAGGTCTTTGTCTTGGGGTCCATCGCGTCGGCCGTCAGCGGCTTTGCGATGCCAGTTGCCGCGCACCTCATTTCGCAGCTCCTCGCAACCATGATCCAGCGCTACGGCGCGTACGAAGCGAGTGGGGACATGTCGATTCTTCACATGATTTCAAGTGACGTGCGGCGGTACTGCCTCGTCTACATTGGCGGCGCGTTCGTGCTCTGGGTCCTCAAGACCGTCGCGTGGTTTTGCTATCGCTTCATGGGCCAAAAGCTCACGACGCGCGTGCGCCATCTGCAGTTCTCGGCGCTCTGTCGGCAAAACATCGCATTCTTCGACATCCCCAAGCACGGTCCCGGCGCGCTCACGTCCGACTTGGCTACGCTCGCGATGAAAATGTTGGACATTTCTGGCGACACGCTCGGACGCGTGGTCGAGTCGGTCTTTACGTTTGTCGCGGCGCTTGCCGTGTCGTTCAGCCTCGGGAGCTGGCGCCTCACGCTTGTCATGCTCGTCGTGTTTCCGCTGCTCATTGCGAGCGAAGCCTTGCGCTTCAAACAGCTCCGTACGACCACAAATGTGAGCAAAGAGCTCGCGGACGTTGGCGCCTGTGCATCTGAAGCCTTGACGAGCATGCGCACGGTCGCGTCGCTCGGATTGGAGTCTCGCCTGTGCGACAAACTCGAGCAGCTCCTCGAACGACCGATCCAGCGCGGCCGCCGCGACGCGCGTGTCAACGGCGTCGCCAGTGGCTTTAGCACGGCGATCGTGTTTGTCGCGTACGCGCTCGTGTTTTGGTACGGCGGGCACCTCGTCGATCGGCGCGACATTATGTTTCTCGAAATGATGCGGACGCTCATGGCCGTGATGCTGTCGGCACAGGGCGTCGGCGTCGCGGCGTCGTTTGTCGGCGACTCGAAAGACGCACTCGCGGCCGGCGCGGCACTCACGGCGCTGTGTGAGCGGCCGTTGCCGATCAATGCGTTTGACGAGAGCGGCGAGCGGTCGACGACTGTGCGCGGCGAGATTGCGTTTGAAGACGTGACGTTCCGGTACCCGTCGCGGCCGCGCGTCCCAGCGCTCGAGCGCTTTAGCTTGACGATCCACGCGGGCCAGACCGTTGCGTTCTGCAGCCCATCGGGCAGCGGCAGTCGACGACAATCGCGTTGCTTGAGCGGTTCTACAGTCCAGATCATGGGGTGATTCTCCTCGACGATCGCGACCTGCGGACGCTCAATGTCCAGTGGCTCCGTCACCAGTTGGGACTCGTGAGTCAAGAGCCGACGCTGTTTCTTGGTTCGTTCTCCGACAACATTGCCTTCGGCCTTGAGCCGCGACCGACCGACGCTGCGATTGAAGCGGCTGCGAAAATGGCCAATGCCCACGACTTTATCACGCAGTTTCCCGACGGATACGCGACGCCTGTCGGTCTCAACGGCACGCAATTGTCGGGGGACAAAAGCAGCGCATTGCGGTCGCGCGTGCCGTCGTGCGGGATCCGTCGGTGCTGTTGCTGGACGAAGCGACGAGCGCGCTCGACGCCACGAGCGCCAAAATGTCATTCCGCACTGGATTGAAACTGGAGCAGCCGAACACATTCCTTGCCTTGAAGTCAACAGACGTGTTGTCACGATGCTCGACCTGGTGGTCACTGGCGCCGGCTCGGTCGTGAGCGTGCTCGCCCAAATCTATCAGCTCTGCATGGAAATGCGCGAGAGCCAACAAGCCTCTGCGCGCGTCCACCGCCGCTTGGCCGACATTTTCACGGAGATTGAGCGCAGTCAACAGAAGCCGACGAGCGGCGCGCTCGATCGGTACGTTGGGATGCTCCGCGACTACGCCGTGTACCTCACGACCTACAAACTCAAGCCATTTTACCAACGCTTTCTTCAGCACAAGAAAATGATGGAGAAACTGCGCCTCTTGAATGAAGAGATTGACACGCACATCCAACTCCTCAACATTGCGACCAACACGACCGCGTCGAGTGGAAGCAGCAGTGGGAAGAAGACCGCGACGCGCAAACAGCGCTGCTGGCCGAAATGACGAGTAATAGCGAGACGATGCTGAGTGATATGCGCAGCATGCGCGAACAAGTTGAGGAATCTCGAGCTCGCGGACGAAAACGCCGTGAGCGCCTCGATTGAGCTCGCCAAAGGCATCGAACCACTGGTGCAGCTACTGACGAATGGCACGTATGACCAACAGAGCGACGCGGCGCTTGTCGTTGCCGCGCTCGTGCGTAGTGGTGCCGACCGGCGCGAGAAGCTTGTGCACCTGCACGTTGTGCCGCCGCTCGTGGGCATGGCACGCAATGGCGACGAGCGGCTCAAAATGTACGCGGCGCTCGCACTCGGATCACTCCTCAAGTCGACGATCGGGCGACGTGAAATCAAGGAGCTGGGAGGCTTGCGCGTGCTGGAGAAGCTCGCGCAGAGCGGGACGCCACTGGAAAGCATGGCCGCGCGCCGTGCGTTGGCGGCGGACAGCACGTGCTGCAGTATTGGGTGAGTGTGCCGCTTCCTGCACAACGATTACTGTTCCGAAGGGACTCGGGTGTTTCAACATAATTTACTCATGTGGGGAAAACATACACATCTTCACTGTCACTCATCGACCATCTGTCGCATCCACAGGCTCACGTCGTTCAGCGGCCTTCAACCTTGTTCCTACACATCCAAAGTGAGACCCAGAGAGTCAAGATGTCGCTCGATACCAACATGATCCTTCCGAGCTTCTGGTTGATCCCTGGCGTCGCGCTAAGACTGTGGTCGTGGATCACGCTGTTGCAGAATTGCTTTTCGGTAGGCGACAGCGCCGTGTAGCCCGACTGGCGATTGAGCTCGCGCGCTTCGGCCGCGAGACCGCGCTGCACTGCGTCGCACGTGAAGCGAGGGAGGTTCGCGGCCGAGGCCGACGTGCCATCGGACACATGCGTTGGCATGACTGCGTGATTCGACGATCGTGGCGTTGTGTGGATTCAAGTGGAGACGCGGCAACGCGATGTATCCTGTGGATACCAGTATTCGACTTCAACGTCAATGGTATAGTGGATACAAGTGCGCGCGCGTCGCAGACATCCCTCAAGATGGGTGAACAAACAAGAGACAACGTTTGTGATTGGCTATAATTGGTCCATACAAATGTACTAAGACTAGCAATCTCGAAGAGCTCCATACGATCTTTCGTTCTTGTTCTGGATGATCATGAACGGCGACTGGAACTTTCTCTACGACTGGTTCGACACGATCGCGTCGAAAGGCGTCGGTTGCAACGCCGATGGATGATGCGAGGCTGAGCATCCAGACCTCAAAACGTGGATATGGCTCCGATCCTTCCCGAGAGCGCTGCTACGACTGACGAGTCAATCGACGTTGTCGCGCTCGTCGAGCAATTGTGCGCACGCGATGCGAAGCAGCGGAGCCAGGCGCTGGTCACACTAACCAGCGACAATCGAATCAATGCTGACGAGATGATGACGGCAAGAGTCGTGCCTCCGCTCCTCGAGCTACTGCGGACGGGAAACGAAAACGAGCGCGGGATCGCAACGAGCCTCTTGCTCCAACTCGCGAAAGAACGGGACGACGCCTGTCGCACGATCGCCAACGCCAACGTGCTTGCTCTCTTGCTCTCTTTTGCGGAAGACGCAGACGAAAGCCTGAGCACCGACGCCACAGAACTCGTGGTCTTGGTCGCCCAACTTGACGACAGATATCGTACAGCGCTCTTCAACGCCAATGCGGCGCCAAAACTCGCACAACTTCGGTTTCGCGGAACAGACGCGCAACGCTCAGTAGCCACGCGCGCGCTCCAAGAACTTGTCAAAGGCGGCGATGCGATTCGCCGTGGCATGCTGGGGCTCTGGGCACCGGCGATTCGCGACGGCGAAGGAGAAGAAAAGGAACTCGCGATGGCCGCTGTCACGGTCATCACGACGGAAGACGCACCAGTCTGCCGATTCTTCATGGCCGCCGACATGACCCCGTTGCTCGTGGGGATGCTGTCGACGGGTATCGAAAGTGAGAAGACGTTTGCGGCCAAAGTGCTGTGCTTTGACGGTGCTTCGGTACGAAATCCAAGAAGCACGACTTCACAAAGAGACCCTCGAGACCGCCAAGCAGCTCTACTCGCACATTGTGAGGGTGTAGAAAGCCAACGTCCCGGCAATTCGCCGTGGTTTGTGCCACACCTCGACCTTGACTATGACCCCAAACCGTTCGCGCGCGGCTCGTACGGCGCGCTCCATCGCGGGACGTGGCGCTCCGGCACGCCCGTCGTGGTCAAGACGCTGTTGATTGATGAGAACGACGGAAATGCCGAAGTCGCCAAAGCCCAGTTCTTGCACGAGATCGAACTGCGGCACAAACTCAGTCATCCGAACGTCATCGAGATGTTTGGTGCGTGCCACGTCACGTCGCCACCGTTCATCGTCTGTGAGGACGCGACATACGTGGCAGCGTTCTTGACCGACTATGGAAGTGGGTGCTTGTGGGGACTTCTCCACGACGCGGCCTTGGGGCCGGAGTATCTCCACGCCAACCACATTGTCCACGGCGACTTGAAGCTCACGAATCTGCTGGTCGGATCGGACGGTGTTGTGCACGTCGCAGATTTTGGCTTGAGTTTTGCTGTGAGCCAGACCTCAAAAATGCCAAAAGAGACCATGGCGGTCTCCGATGGCTCGCACCTGAGTGTTTGACAAGTGGCGCGACGTTCGAGTCGGACAATTACGCCCTCGCGATGTGCGTGATCGAAGCTGTGACGGGTGAACCGCCGTTCGCGTACTTTGACGATACCACGATCTGCCAGCATCTCGTCGAGGGACTCGTATTGCCTCGGCCAAAGGGACTTTCGGATCCAGCGTGGGAGCTTGCAGTCGCCATGACGTCATCGGATCCAGCAAAACCACCGCCGTTGGCGTCTGTAATTCAGGGTTTCAAGAGCTTGAAGCAGACAAACGACACGATCACGAGTCGCGCGCTCACGGCGCAAAATCCGTCGAAAGCCAAAGGCACAAAGCGCGGGTTCAGTGAGCGAACTGATGTTGCCGAGTTGATCGCTGGACTCAAGAGCGACTCTGAGACCGTTCGATACGCCACGCTCAAGTGGCTGTATCGAAAGATGGAAATTGTGGACGAAGCGCGGGCGCTCAAGAAAGCCGATGGGTACCGCTGGCTCATTCATGCCGTGGAGCAGCCGGGTGCGACATGGAGAGCTTCATTGTACGCCCAGGGCTGCTTGTACCGCTTGCTCATGCCTGCATTGATCACGATCGACGAGTATCTCGCACTTACACGACTCGACCTGACACCCACGGGACTGAAAGAGCTCATGGACACCATCAAGGATCCCAACCACGACGAATTGAGCCCTCGAGCTCATGTGCAAGGTGAAGAACTGGGGCGACAAAGTGATCATGCGTGAGTGCTTGGTCCCACTCGTTCATTTGCTCCGCGTTGGCACGGCCCCGCAGCTCGTTGAAGCGACACACACACTGCGGATACTGATGCTGCAAGTGCTGTCGTCAAGCACGGTGCGATTGCGCTTCTCTTAAACCAGCTCGACGTTGGGCCAACTCGACTTCAGGAGCAATCGGCCTTGACGCTGGGGTACATTGCGCGCTTTGACAATAGTTGTGCCACACCCGACGTTGTTCAGTTTCTTGTGGAACTCACGACGACTCGTGACGGCGAACTCCAAATCGAAGCGACGGCGTCAATCCGAGATGTCGCGTTTAATCAAGCTAACCAAAGCGTGCTCGACGAGGTCGGCATGATTCGTCCGCTCCTGGACGCCATGGTGAACACGAGCATAGCGCAGAAAGAACTGCTCTCCTTGACCTTACTTGCCACGCTTGCGCGCGAGTCGTCGAGGCGAACGTTCGTTGCCGCTGGCGGCATCCCTCTGTTCCATGCATTTGCTCAAACGTGTCGGAAAGACTGCCAGCGAACCGTCCCAATGGCATTTTCGGTACTCGCATCAAACAGCGAAGCGCGATCGGCGGCTATCCGATCGGCAGGCGGTATCGCTGTGCTAGTGGAGCTCCTTCGCGGGGATAATGACTCGCCCAAACTATACTCGACGAAAGCGCTTCGGAACCGTGCGTGTTCCGAGTCGAACCAACTTGCAATTGTGACCGCAGGTGCGATCACGCCGGTTGTGGGGCTTCTTCGGTCGGGTGCTGAACAGAAAGGCGCAGCGGCCGAGTTGCTTGGAAACTTGGCATGCAACCACGAGGCAACTGCACGGTCCATTCGCGCGACTGGCGCGATCCCTCTTATTCTCGATCTTTTGGTTAATGGTGATGAGAAGATCCGACGGTGCGCAATTCGAGCCATGACCGAACTCGCTCGGATACCAGAAAACGCCGCCTCGATCGTGGATGCAGGAGGCGTACAGGCACTCGTGGCGCTCGCTAAAACGGAAAACATCAAGACCAAGGCGCTTGCAGTTGCAGCCTTGCATCTGCTAGGTCAGGATGATCAAATCGCCGCATTGGGGTTTAGCAATTGATTTTGTCGCATTTGACGAAAAGTTGCGATCCAGCGATCGGACCGAGCGTCACCAAGCCGTATGTGCGCTGGCCACGCTTGCCAGCCTCAGCAAGAAATGATCACTGCGGGTGTCGTGCTTCCAGTCTTGGAGTTGACACAGACAGCGTGGAGCGACAAAGTGCGAGGACGCGCGACCAACGTCTTGCTCCAACTCCCAAGACAAAGCGACGAGACGTGCTGCGCCATCGTTGACGCTGGGGTTCATTCTCTCGTGCTGGACTCCATGGTCAACGGAGACGATGGTCTGAGCACCGACGCCACAGAACTCATAGTCACCGTTGCACACCTCGACAAATACCGAAAGGCGCTCTTCGACGCCGGCGCGCCGACGAAACTCGCAGTCTGTCTTCATCACGGAACGGCCACGCAACGGTCGCTGGCGACCACCGGTCTTCAGGAGCTGGTCCAAGGCGGCGACGCCATTTGCCGTGAAGATTCGAGATGAACACTTGGATACGCACTGGTCTCTTGTGACTGTTGCCGGGGTGTGTCTCGAATCGCGCTTTTTGAGTGCATTTTTGAGTGTCGTGCGTCCCCACCAGCAGCTTTCGATGCGACTGCGAAGCGCGATGAGCGCACTGGATGCGGTGGTTGTCAACCATATCCTTGCGTATGCAGAGGCGCCGCGACAACACTGCCGAGAAAAGATTGTGAAGAAGTGATCTTGTTTTCGACATGGCTACAGTTTGAGCCTAGTAGATGGGTGGAGAACCATACACCAAAATGCATTTCCGTCCTGTGACGGGATCTCGACATGGCTACATGTAGCCATGTTCCATCTGGAGATCATAACCAGACCACTACTAAAGTGGGAAAATGGGTACAGAAACCCACTTTGGCCACTTCGAAGCACAGGCCAAATTTAGTCCAAAGTGGGGCACGGAGCCCCCAGGCAACTATGTTCTCTGTCTGCACTTCCCAGTCAATCGGTCTGTGACAAGCGTGGTGGGCAGCAACGAACATCGATCATGCTGAGGAAGAAGCAGCTCACCCTCGACGGCCAGCCCGCGAAGAAGAAAACGAAACCCACTAAGAAGGCGATGCCTTCATTGGCAGTCATGCAGCGCAGTACGGCCTAAAGATCGCCTGTGTCAATGCAGAAGCCCACGCTGTAGAGACTGTTGCCTGACGTTTCTTTATCGCCTTTGGCCGTGAGACTGGTCCGACGACGCTTGTGAAGTCAGGAAAGACTCGAGCACCAGTTTCAACAAACAAGTGCTGGGTGCTGGGTGGAAGGTCATTTTCGTAGTGACCTCTACGTTAAGCACCTCGAATCACAGCACGAACAACGCTGGGCGGTATTTCAGGAGCTCACAGTGGTGGAGAAAGACTCGTTTTTCGATGTTTCCGTTCCGTTCCGAAACACGCTGCCGGTCTCTTTTGAAGGCGAGCGCCCCGTCCAATATGTGATCTCCAAGGCAATCTTCGAGGTGATAATTAGCGACCTCCTCTTCCATCCCGACGACGTAAGCCAGGAGAGCGACAGCCGAAAGCGTTCCCTCTCGCTATTCAGCCTTGTGGACGGCAATTACCCGATCACAGAGAAGAATCCATCTCGGTATCGTCTAGCAGTTCGGTTCATGAGCCGTGGTGCCAGTTTCCGAATGATCTCTCGTCTTCTCGACGACGTGAAAGAGGAAACCGACATCGGAAGATTCCGTGGCTGCACGGAAGAAGTCGCAGCGAGATGCGTTCGTACACAATGCGCGGTCTCGCTGCAGTATCGGAACTCCTGCCCGCTGCCTGGGCCATCTCTATTGCGCTTGACTCGGAACCAAGGAAATTCCTACGTGGATGTCCGCTGTAGTTTCTCTACCGGAGGCCAGCTACACAACTTTCATTTGCTCGCGATCCCCCTTCGCTCTCGGCACACAGGGGAGGACATTTTCGAACTCGTGACACGATTTCTGGATGCGCTTTTGCCTACGTGGCGGATGCAGCTTTTTGGCGTGTCAACTGACGGCGCTGCGAATATGATCGGAAGTGTGAATGGTGTGGCGACGCGTCTTGAGTCAGAGGCTCATTTTCCACTCACTCGTGTGTGGTGTGGCCTGCACCAACTCGTTTGAAAATGCAAAGTGTCTTTGAGCAAGCCCTCCAAGGCACATATCTCGAATATCTCGACAAACTCTACGCTCCCATCGGGTTTTTGCGTCGACAGTTCAATTTGATCTCTGCTATGCAAACGACGTGCCCAAAGGTGGCCGACACACGATGGTTGTCGATGTTTGCTGTTGTGGAATGGCTTTGCAACAACGGATCCCGTGTTCGAGAGTATCCGGCGGAGGTCAAGGCGTCGTGTGATCCGAATATGGTGTAGTGGATCTTCCTGGTGGCTATGCGAGACGTTGCCAAAGAAGCAAACGCTGCATTCGTGTCGCTTCAAGGTCTCTCAACGCTCGTTCAACAACAGCACGACAGATTTGTTGGTCTCCGAGAAAGTTTATCAGCACTCTCAGGTGCTTTTGGCCCGCTGTCAGCAGATGAATTGGCGACACTGGATCCAAGCCAGCACGAAGTTGCAGGTGCATTTGCTATTTCACACGGTACTGCTACGGAATGTACGCAAAACCTGGGCGTTTGGGTGTGCGCGAGCTTGTCGGAGCTCTCCGACGATAACAAAAAGACGGTTGTGCGCGCTGTGGCGAGGCTGTTTGTGGTCGCATGCAACAGTATCCATGCCCTCACTCAAGAACCGATCGTTTCAGTGCCAGTCACACCAAGAGCACTTGTTGCAACGAGCATGCCCTTTATTACCGATCTGATCACTAAGCATCGCGCAAGACTACTGCTATTCGTTGGGGAGTCTGGATACGACAAAATCTGCGAAGAATTCAAAGAGCTGTGCCAACACCACCAGACCGTGAAAAAGTTTCGTGACGATCTCAACGCTTTTGATCGACCCCTAGCTACGTTTGGTGAAGAATGGGCGGTTGGTGGCGCGGTTTCAATGTTCCCAAACCTTGTGGACTTTTGCGGTGGACTCGCGACTGTGTTTCCCAACACAGCAACTGTCGAGTCCGATTTCTCGCTGATCGGATGTGAGAAGACTGACAAGCGCACAAGCCTGACGGATCTTGCTCTGGAGGGAATACTGCACTCGAAGCAGTGGGCGCGGTTGAAAGAGGTAGCTTTACAGTAGCCTGAAACTATAGTTGAAAGAGGTAGCTTTACAGTAGCCTGAAACTATAGTACATTTTGTATGACCCACTTTGGCCACTTTCAAGATGGCCCATCGAGTCACTTTCATATTCAAAGTGGGGAAAGTGGGAAAGTCCCACTTTAGTAGTGGTCTGATCATCACATTGCTCACACCGGCACTATTGACACAGACTCGCTCCTCCCTCGATGGGCCCGCGAAAGAGGACAAACACCTCAGAGAACTAGCATTGAAGTGCAACAAATACGGTAACAAGTCTTAACGGTAACAAGCCTTTCCTTTCGGCTACACGATACACAGAACTAAACTCGAAGCTACTACACAATCCCATCTACACTCTGTACAACCACCGATTTACATCTGAATCGGGCTGTTGGGGTCCTTGACCGGCTTTCCCGGCTTGCCAGGCTTGCCAGCCGGCACGGGGGCGGGGGCAGGAGCCGGCACCGGAGCAGGCACCACCGGATCCGGCGTCGCACCCGAAGCCGGAGCAGGAGCAGGCGGCGCCGGCGCAGGGATTGGTCCCGAGAAACAGTTGCTCAGAGCAATGTTGTTGCCGTTGGCGTCCTTACACCAGACGTTCGTGGCTCCTGGAGGGATCGTCGGGAGCGGCGCCGGCGC